>PVKC010017177.1:0-20321 GCA_004027635.1 Crocidura indochinensis
TAAAAGCTGTTACAGCATAGATTCATAGAGAAAAATCTTTGCTTTAAAAAACAATAGTAAATAGGGGCCCTGGAGATAGCATGGAGGTAAGGCGTTTGCCTTTCATGCAAAAGGTCATCGGTTCGAATCCCGGTGCCCCATATGGTCCCCCGTGCCTGCCAGGAGCAATTTCTGAGCATGGAGCCAGGAGTAACCCCTGAGCACTGCTGGGTGTGACCCAAAAACCAAAAAAAAAAAAAAAAAAAAATCTTTTGACACTGCCAATTTTTTGGCAAGGCAGAATCTTCTCAGGTTGAGAAATTCTTTTCTAAAACCTTTTACTTTCAAGTAGTTATTTTTGCTTATCTTTTACTTATTAGATTTGCCCCTTTATGTAAGAGCAAAAATGCAAGGATAAAAATAATAGATTTACCAAAATAAAAGTTTTATTTACTATTGGTTTTTTGTTTTTGTTTTTGTTTTTTTTTTGGTTTTTGGGTCACACCCAGCAGTGCACAGGGGTTACTCCTGGCTCCATGCTCAGAAATTGCTCCTGGCAGGCACGGGGGACCATATGGGGCACCGGGATTCGAACCGATGACCTTTTGCATGAAAGGCAAACGCCTTACCTCCATGCTATCTCCAGGGCCCCTATTTACTATTGTTTTTTAAAGCAAAGATTTTTCTCTATGAATCTATGCTGTAACAGCTTTTATTTTGAGTAAATTTTTAATCTTAATTCTGAGTACTCAAAATTTATTAGAGAAACAGGTAGAATTCCTTTTGCTGATTGAAAAAGCAGTTGTAAGATAACTGCAAGGGATCTTACAGCGATAAGATAATGATGCAAAACTCTTGGGTATGTATCTCACCACTTCTAACAGGTTTAAGATGATGATGTTAGTCTAGTCACCTTTTTGGCTTTATTAGTATTACATTCCACATCATTTCTTCTCTTTGCTCTTATTATTTTCCCATAGTGAAATATGTTCTTTTTTCCCCTAACTGTTCTTCCCTGAAATGTGATGATGAGGATAGTTGAGGGAAAATCACTTATCTATACATTGACTGCATCTAGGATATTTGTGTTTGGATGCTGTTGCTAGTAGGGCTTTAATGATACTCTTCATTTTTTTTCTTTCTTTCTTTTTTTTTTCACTCATCCCCTCCCCACTCTCCATTTTCTTGCCTGAGAAATAGGTGAAGCCATCTTAAAGTATTTTTAGCTTTTTTTTTTTTAAGTTCTCCCTGGGCATGTATTGCATTTTACTTTTTGATTTTTGGTTCACACCTGGGAGTACTCTGCTTACTCCTGGCTCTGTGCTTAGAAATCACTCTTGGCATAACCTAGGGGGCTCATCATATGAGGTACTATGATTGAACCCTGTAGAGCCACATGCACATCAATTGCTCCTATCTACTGTACCAGTGCTATGTTGCCTTGGCTAAACTTGTGCTTTAGTCAGGGAACAAACTCTATCTGGAAATTTAGGAATGAAGCTGAGAGAAGAAACTCAAATATTTCTATGTGAAGCAAACTAACTTGATGAATAAAAGCCTTAACAGTTTATATTTTAAAAGGTTCTTATTTTTTTTCTCGAGCTAATGAGTGCATATGCATCTTGATGGGAAGAATGGGGGTGGTTCTGGACTATTCATGGCAGTGGTTACGCTCTGGAATCCAGTGCTATTCTGGAGATTATGTGGTACTTAGGGATTGAACCTAGGGCTCACATATGCAGAGTATGTGCTCTAGTCTTTTGAATTATCTCCCTAGCCCATTAAGAGATGACATGCAACTTGACAGAGTTTATATCCAAAGATATTTAAGATTAAGTGAAAAAACAAATAAGTTTGTTTAAGTAGGGGCCAGAGCAGTGGCGTAAGCAGTAGGGCATCTACTTTGCACACACTAGCCTGGGACGGATCATGGTTCATCCCCTGGCATCCCATTTGGTTCCCCAAGCCAGTAGCAATTTCTGAGCACATAGTCAGGAGTAGCCCCTGAGCGTCATCGGGTGTGGCCCAAAAATAAAAAAAAAGTTTGTCATTATAGAATTGTATATTTTAGAAAAATAAAATTGAGGTGATGCATGCGTTTTAATATATATGATATGTTTAGAGATTTGGAGCTTAATTACCAGTTTAACTTAAATTTTTGTAAGACCTAAGTTAATAGAGTTTCTTTGAATGTCTGTGGCTCAATATTGTAGTGATGGCAAGTAAGATTACATTTCAGGGCCAGAGCAGTAACACAGTGGGTAGGGTGTTTACCTTGTATGCACTGACCAAGTTTGATCCCCAGCACCCATCCCTGACATTCCATATGCTAGGAGTTCCCAAGCTTGCTAGGAGTAATTTCGGAGTGGAGAGCCAAGTATAACTTCTGAGCACTTATAGTTGTAGCCCACCAAAACAAAACAACAACAACAAAAATCATTGTTAATCTAGTAGTGTTTCTGTTATTTTTCAGTATCTGAGATAATATTAATAATCTCAGACTTTGAAATAGAATGAGTTGCTTTGATAGGTAGTATACCTGAATATATTTTTTAAGGTTTGAATTGTATCCAAAATTTGTTATGATAATTATTGGTAATTCTACTGTGTGTTCATCATGAAATGTTGATGGATATCACTTGAAATGAATACAACAGTGCTGGAACACACATATCTGTCACCTGGAACACATAAGCTAGTTCCATAAAATATACAGTTAATGTTCTAACCTAAACAAATTTTGTTTTCACAAATTTTTTAAGTTTCAGTGAGTTACTTAAAATTGCCTAGCTACAAGTGCAGAGTGTTTATTTCATAACAAATATATTTCACTATAACCCTTACCATTTGTTATTAATTGCAAAAACATTGATATTTTATTCTAAAGTTGTGCTAATAATATTTCTAAAAATGCTAAATGTATTTAGTGCTAATAGCATTTCAAAGAAATATGAAATATATTTCTTATTTAAACCTAAGTATATATCTTAGGAATAATTAAATGCTATCAAAGGAACATAAACTAAAATTCTTTTTTTTTTAATATCTTTATTTAAACACCTTTATTAGGCCCGGAGAGATAGCACAGCGGAATTTGCCTTACAAGCAGCCAGTCCAGGACCAACGATGGTTGGTTTGAATCCCGGTGTCCCTTGTGGTCCCCCGTGCCTGCCAGGAGCTATTTCTGAGCAGACAGTCAGGAGTATCCCCTGAGCACTGCTGGGTGTGGCCCAAAAACCAAAAATAAATAAATAAAAATAATAATAATAAAATAAAATAAAAATAAACACCTTGATTACAAATATGATTGTAGCTGGGTTAAAAGAAAATTCTTGAGCAATTTATGATTATAGAAGATTATGATAAACGATCTTCATGTAGTCGGTTTGGCTCCTAAAGTTTCCGAGTTACAGGATTTGTTTCTAAAATTTTATATTGTTATAGATATATGCATGCTTAAGTGTAATTAGTATTTCTAAGTTCGTAATTTACAGGTTTATGTGATATATTAGAATATATTTTCTTTTTTTTAGACGCCCCCTAGAAAATAATGTAGTGATAGTCATATGCAGGTATTCTATCTTCTATAATTTTTCATCTACTCACTTTTTTTTATTTTGCAAAATCCCACCATTTTATAAGTTCCTATGATATTAAAATTTTAATTGTAAAATAATTACATTTTTAAAGTTTTGTTCCAAGTCTTACTAATAAGGTACTAACACCTTGCACATTGTATTTTCAACGTCGCACTGCTTTTAGTAAACTGTCCCTTTCAGAAAACGAGCATAGTCAGGCTGCAAAGTGAATATTTTCCTTACTAATTTGTAATTTGTTCTTCAATACAGGTATTTTGGCCTCTCCACAGTCTGCACCTGGAAATTTGGACAACAGTAAAGGTGGAGAAATGAAAGGTAATGGAGGTGGAGGAAGCAGAGAAAATAGTACCGTTGACTTCAGCAAGGTAATTGTGGCATTAGATCTAAAATGTCAACTGAAATGAGTTTGATTAAGTTTAATAATTATTCTTATTAAGAAATGTCATAGCAATATGGCTTTATTAGCCATAATTATATTCTTTTAGTAGATTAATACTTAATGAAATGCATGTAATATTTGTGATGAAGGTCATAAGCTGTGATAAATCTACGAACTTCGGGGTCTTTAATAACTATTATTTATAGAAATTCTAAGAGATTATGTGAATAATATGATTTTTTCATTTATTCCTAGAATTACTATCTTATGGTATCATACTTTCTGTAATGTAACTGGGAAACATATCATTGATTCCCTATAGGTAGATAAAGGCGTGACTTAAAAACAACTCTTCAGTCTTAGGCTTTATTTTAGTAAATCAATATTTATAAATATTAGGAAAAGTTATTTCTAAAGAATAGGGCAAGTTCAAGTTATAACAAAATATAAAATATACTTAATGAAAAATGTTTTGGGTAATTGATTCTGAGTGATCATGGTCATTTGTAATTTTTTGCAATTTTTATTTGATTAAAAGATAACCTTGATACTTTTTCTCTTCAGTATAAGACTTTAACTAGATTTTTATTTCAAGTAAAAGATTTTTCGACCTTTTTTGAAGCAAACTATAATTATATTGTGCAAAAAAGAACCTAATGATAATTTCCTAAACTTTAAACTCTTAACATTATTTCAGAAACTCAATAAGGAACATTGACTTTTCAAAATTCCTGTTGTAGATGTAATTTTTCTATGCTAATGCGATCATATTTTAGTGATCCTATTATTTCTTATGTATGAAAAATGTTTAGTAACCAAATTAGTTTATTCTCGTTATAATTAACATAGATTGAAATCTCTAGACATGGCAGGTGCCGTTGAGTTTTGTTCCTTTGTCACAGTTGTTCCTTTTTTTTTAATTGGCCTATCCTTGTGTACACCTCCTTGTCTCCTGTTGGGCAGGAGCCTGCCTCCTGGCACTGTAGTTGTGGCACACTGGGTGTGGGACTCAAGAGGCCCGCTGTAAGTGCTGGTTTTTATTTTTAATAGATAGCCCTGTAAGTGATTGTTTAGTGACTTGTGTGAAACCGCATTATAAATGAAGGAGTTTCCATAATTTGAAATTACATTTGTAACTTTTTCTTTGTAATTATACACAGATAACTAAATTTGGTCATAGCAGTATCCTCTATCTATGCCAATAAAGGCTACTAATTTTAGCTTTAAAATTCAAAGGAAAATGTTTTTCAGTTTAAGATACCAAAGAATGACCAAAGTTGTATATGCATAAAATATAAAAAGCTTAAGTAGGTAATCGTGAAATTTTTTAGCACTGTGTATAATTTCATGGACCATTGTTAGTTTGTGAACTATATTCTTGTCCTCAGTAGATTTTAATGAATAGTGTTGTATCTGTTGAAAATATTTTTCATGTTTGGTAATTTTGATATCTGAAGTAGTAGAAATAATTATTACAGTTAAAACATTTGGAAGCATTGTTTGGTTGATGTGTTTTGCTTGCTTTTTTGTATTTGTCTTCCCCGTTCTTTATATATGTTAGAATTTTGATGTATTATGCTTCCATTAGATCACCAGTTTTGATGAACAAGTAGTACTCCTACAGGCATCCCTTCTTTCTTGTTTGCCTCTACCTAGCCTTTCACCATCAAATGCTATTTTTAATTATTATGTACTTGCTTATCAATAGGTTGATATGAATTTTATGAGAAAGATTCCTTCGGGGGCTGAGGCATCTAATGTTCTGGTGGGTGAAGTAGACTTTTTGGAAAGACCCATCATTGCATTTGTGAGATTAGCTCCTGCCGTTCTCCTCTCAGGATTGACTGAAGTTCCTGTACCTACCAGGTAAAAATTTGAACTTAGTGAAGATTCTTGCAGCATATCCCAATCTAACATTTTTATCTACTGAAGGAGTACAGTATTTATTAAAGCTCATTTTCACTTTTCCACTGTCATTGCACCAAAGTGCTTTGGATATGAGAACATTAAAGAGTTCTTTCTTTTCTTGAATTAAAACAAAAGGTGTCTTAAAAAAAAAAGTTCTCTGCATTTTAGTTTTGTTTTTTGGGTCACACATGGTGGCTTTGTGCTCAGAAATCGATCCTTGTAGGCTCCGGGTACCATATGGCATGCCAGGGATCGAACCTGGGTTCATCCGGGTCAGCTGCATGCAAGACAAATGTCCTACCGCTGTGCTATCGCTCTGGCCCCTGTATTTATATTTTTAAAAAGAAAATTGGGAGGCCAGTTAGCACAACAATAGGGCATTTGTCTTGCACACAGCTGAACTGGGGCGAACCCAGGTTCAACCCCCAGTATTTCATATGGTCTCCTAAGCATCACTGGGTGTGACCACACCCACCCACCCCCAAATATATAAACTTGGAATTTTAGGAGATTGAGTGTTCTTGAGTATTTATTTGAATAATCTTTTTTTTTCTAGTAAATCATATTTACTAGTCGTGACTGGATTACTAATTTATTTTTTCTGTAGGGGAAGTCAGATAACATTGTTTATTCAAATTTAAAAGAATA
Source organism: Crocidura indochinensis (assembly GCA_004027635.1). Taxonomy (NCBI): domain Eukaryota; kingdom Metazoa; phylum Chordata; class Mammalia; order Eulipotyphla; family Soricidae; genus Crocidura; species Crocidura indochinensis. Next base: position 6,514 of record PVKC010017177.1, read on the forward strand.
TAGAAGGTGGAAGCTTTTGATGAATAAAATTCAGTATCTTATATTTACTTTATATGATACAAAGAAATAATGTAGAAAGTTAAATATGAGTGCCTTAATCTTGTAATGTGAAGTTGTCTAAGAGTCTTGAATGGGGTTTTTATGTTTCTTTTTGAGCGATTTCTTAGGATTGCCTAGATTTATGTGTATGTTACTTTAAAATCTGTATCTTAATATTTCCTTAGGTTTTTGTTTCTATTATTGGGCCCAGCGGGCAAAGCTCCACAGTACCATGAAATTGGAAGATCAATAGCCACTCTCATGACAGATGAGGTAATTAAAATTCTGTTGAGGCAGAAAATGATTATGAAGCATCTAATATATATATATATATATATAAGTTTAGACTTCTCATTTCTTTCATAGTGATGCTCAAAAACTCTTCTTGTTGTACAGCATTTGCTTGTGTAATACTCTGAGTTTGATCCTTGTTGAACAGCATAGAAAGTAATAATGAATATAATGACCTCGCTGTCTGTATAATTTTGTCTCCTATTCCAGTCTATTTGTCTATTTTCCTTTGGACAGTTATTCAAGATATTTCTGTCAGGAGCATTAAATAATTTTTTGTTTCCTCTTCTCCATATTTGAATTTATTGACTATATTCTTGAAATTTTCTTCATCTGGAATTGGGTTTCTTCTCAACTTTTGTCCCCTACCACTCTTTTACAAAATATCTTTATTATTTTTGTCATGTAGGTAGTTATCTTTGAGACTAGGTCTTATCATGATCTTTGTCTGTTTTGAAGAGATATCCTTGTATTCAGGCCTATTGTCCCTTTGATATCTGCTCTAATAAAAGTTAAACCTGATTTTCTTTTTCTCTCCTTTTTCTACCAGTCACTAAATTCTCTTGACATCCAGTGCATTTTACATTTGCTTTTTTGACTACATCCTGTCTCCATTTGCCTACTTTTCTAACTTTAGTTGCTTATTCTTTTCTTTGACAAATAAAGTAGATTTCTTGGGTTTAGAGCAATAGTACAGCAGGTAGAATTCCCAGCATCCCATAAGGTCCTCCAAGCCTCACAAAGAGTGAGCCCTGAGCACAGAAGCAGAAGTAAGCCCCGAGCACTGTCAGATATGACACCTTCTAAATCCCCGAAATTTTAAGTGAACTTTTTGTTACTTGTTTGTTTCTACAATGTTAATAATATGCAGAATTTGCATATATCATTTCCTTGATCTATATGTGCGTAACATCCGGGTTAATTCTAAAAATTAAAGTACTTTACCAGTTTCTGTCTTAAAAGGATCTTCCTAAATAAAGTAGCATTTCTAGAATTCTCAAAATTTGCAGTATGCTTTTGTTCACCTGCCCTTGTATCATTTCCCTGAAAATTTTTGTCCCTCAGATATCTTAAGGTCATTTATAACTCTCAATATTTGCATTTACCGTTTCTTTTCCCTGAGTGGTGTTCTATTACCTTTCAACTACATCCTTTACATGGTTCAACCTCCCATTTAGTATCAATTCTTGGAGGTCATTGGTGTCGAAAGATACCATCCTTGTTATCTCCTCCATCACTTTCCCTTCCCTTATTTGACTTTAATTTTACCAGAAAACTTTTTATTAATTGCATTTACATGCTCATCTACCTATTTACTTCACTGTCACTTTTTTTTTGGGGGGGGGGAGGTGCACACCTGGCAGTGCTCTGGGCTTACTCCTGATTCTTTTCAGGAAAAACTACTTCCAGTGCTGCATGTGTGTTTGTTAGGGGGCATAAATGTTGCCAAGGATCAAAGTCAAAGTAGTTTACACACTTACTGTCTCTCTAATCCATGTTTTACTGTCTTTAGTTTTTGGTTCTTATTTGCAGGAATGTTTCCTTCTTCATGCTATTCACACTGTATACTTTAATTTTATTTATACTATATGCTATTTATTCTTAAAATTTGCCCAACAAGTAGTAGACATTCAAAATAAATAAGCAAGTAAATTATTTATGTAAAGAAAAATTGGTTGTATAGCTATTGTTACTACTAAGAATAAGTTTCATATAAGACTATACTGACATACAACAGTCTAAAATTTTTTTGTATGCATTAGTATTTCTTATGTAACATTTTCTCTTAAATCTTTCTGTCTTACTATATCATTGTTTTATTTAGTTGATTTTACTGTTAATTCATCTGATAAGAATACATTTTTTTAAAACAAGTTTTTACTATGGTGCGATGAAGACCTGCCTGGTTAGAGTTTAGATTATTAGCTTTATTAGACTTCTGTGTGTGATACCTAATTCTTTTACTATTTCTTTCTTTAGATTTTTCATGATGTAGCTTATAAAGCAAAAGACAGAAATGACCTTTTATCTGGAATAGATGAATTTTTAGACCAAGTAACTGTCCTACCTCCGGGAGAGTGGGATCCTTCTATACGTATTGAGCCACCCAAAAGTGTTCCTTCTCAGGTAAAAATGTCTATCACTCTTCCTGACTCATTTTTAAATTAAGTTTCTTATATAGTTTAAATGTTAGAAATACTATATGAAGAAATGTTAGATAAGCTATATGAAGAGGTACACTTAGAATAGTTGTTCCCTCCTTATCTTGTTTTTGTTATAGCATCACATGATATCCACCTTTAACAGTTTACCAAATGTTTTTGTTTTTCTTAGTTTTCTTCAGTATAAAGAAATATGAACAATCATATTATTTCCTCTTTATTCTCACTAAAGGTTAACAATGCTTTAATCTGGACCTCACTTTTTTCCTTTTCATAATTTTCAGAAAAATTATGAAAATATTTATAATTTACTCACAGCTCTTACATTTATGGGTAGATAAATTATTGTTCACCTTATTTTGAGACTCAGATTATTTTCAGTATTTTTGCCATTACACGTCATGTCATAGCACTCAAATGTCATTTTGTGATGCAGGTGGCTTCTGTCTTAGAGCCATTAGTGAGATTTCGGTGAATCCACTTTAGGGAGAGTGGGTTGCATGGATGGCGAAATATGAAATGTAAAATAATGAAATTACACACAGAGACTGTGGGGTCAACACGTTTTTTTCTGGCAGGAGTGCAACAAGTTTAATTTTTTTGAGCAGAGGAATTTATAGGGGTAAAATTAGCCAGAGGTAAAGAATAATTATAATTACAAAGCATAGTAAAACAGTAACAGTACCTAAACTATGGGTGTGACTGTAAAAATTCTAGGTTACAAAGGAGAAGGTTACAACTCAAGGTAACTCTTTGCAAGCTTATTTTAAATGCAAAATTAGGATTAGGAGGGAGTAGAAAACATCTAGGAACTTGATCTTTATAAGACTGGACTCTATTGTTTTAGAGGTTAAGTGAAAGGGAGGAGCCAAATCCCCAAAAATGAATTTCCCTTTTTCTAAAGGAGGATCAATAGTCAAGATCTGCATTCTGGTTACGCCCTTGATTACCAGAAACTGTAGCTGCAAAGGACATATTCGAAAAGGAGAGAAAAATTGTCTTTGCTTTTAGGGCTGGCTATATCTAGAAAAAGCGGTTCTCAAATAAACTTTGGTGCTGGAATTTCTGAGCCAAATTATTTGATAGAGGCCATTATTATGCCTGATATATACAAAGGAGAGATAGTCAAATACTGGCTGAAAATGTAATGCCAGGCATCTCTTTGGAAATTCCTCAACCATCCACACAGGGGAAAAAGGCATCCACAGCGGGCCTTTTGAGGAACCCCATGGGAGTTAAATTAGTTCTACCCACCAGGAAAATCTGAGGATACATCTGGTGGGCTGAGCCCCCCTAAAAGCTTAGGTATGCCTTGGTAATTTTGACTTTGTTGATATAGGATAGATTCTCAGAAATAGGATTTAAGACTCACAGGAATTTATTTTTAATTTCTAGTAGCTACTACTAGAGTACTTTCATTCAGTTGAATGTTTTTTGACCATTATATGGATTCTGTGTCCTTTTTACTCAGTGTCCTGTGTGTTTTCAAACATTTGTCAGTCTCTTACTATATATTTGAGTTTGCATTTCTGTAACTAATAACTTTGAATACTTCTGAAAGTCATTTTTAATTATTGCTTTCAACCAAATTAAAAAAATTAAAACTTTTCATTGATATTCTGGTGTTTGAATATGATGTCTTATATGATTGCTATCTAAATTTATTGGAGCCAGAGCAATAGCACAGCAGTAGGGCATTTGCCTTGCACACGGTTGGCCTGGGACAGACCTGAGTTCAATCCCTAGCATCCCATATGTTCCCTTGAGCCTGCCAGGAATGATTTCTAGCACAGTGCTAGAAGCACTTTTGGGTGTGGCCCCAAAACCAAAACAAAACAATAATTTACCTTTTCTAAATTGCTGCTTGGTTGTCCTGGTTTATTAAAAATTCAAGCATTACTTTACTTGATTGATAATATTAACTATCTTAAATTTTCTTGAACATTCAGTTCTATTTTCTGGAATTTCTTTTCCATTGGTCTGTTTATGTATCAATTCCTTTTTAATATTGGAAAAGCTTTATACATAGTAAGATTTATTCTTGCTTTCTCTTCCTTTTCCCCACCCTTTTGAGTTTTCTTGGCTATTTCAGAATAATTACTTTATCATGTCATTTAAAATCAGCTTTCTGTTTCCAGAAAGTAAACATGACTTTCAAAAGAAAAATCACTCTGAATTAAGTTTTTAAATTTACTGAGAGAGAATTAACATCTCTGGCTTTGAATCTTTCTACTCAGAAATGTGGTATATCTCTCTTTAGTTGATTTTCTGTTTCAAGTCAGTTTTTGTATCCTTATGGAATGCAATTAAATTCTTCTTAACTGCATTTGGTGAGTGTATCATAATATTTTATCATTTCTGTTATACGCGAGACCTGTGTTCCAGTATACCAACCATTTTTTGCTAACATATGTTGTATGTGTATATGTGACTAAAAATGTATGTTGCTATCTGACTACCTTTGTTAATTCATTATATGTAGGAATTTTTTTTAGCTATATTTGTAATAGAAATACTTGTTAACCTATTCTTCCAATTCTGATATTTCATGTGGTATAGATGGAAGTTGAATTCTTTCAAATAATTTGATCCAAGGATAACTTATTTTCAAAATTTCCTCAGATTGATTTTTTTCCTTTGCGTTTATTTTTTCTGGAGTCAGTTTTTTTTTTTTTTTTTTTTTTTTTTTTTTTTTTTTTTGTGGTTTTTTTGGGTCATACCCGGCAGTGCTCAGGAGTTACTCCTGGCTCCATGCTCAGAAATTGCTCCTGGCAGGCACGGGGGACCATCTTGGGCACTGGGATTCGAACCGATGACCTTTTGCATGAAAGGCAAGCGCCCTACCTCCATGCTATCTCCCGGGCCCCTGGAGTCAGTTTTGATAATTTTCTTGAAAACTACCAGTTCTTGATTTTTCTGATATATTAATCTTATTAAGCTTGTTGGTAAACTCGTTTAAAGTTTATGACATAGAATTTCATACATAAAGTTTTTCGCATTTTGAAAAGTTAACTCCTTTCATATTACTTGCAGGCTTTACTTTTCTCTTAATGATTAATATATTTTTATTAAGTAATATTTGGAGAGGTGTGCATGCATATGTTTTATATTATAGAAGACCAGGAAATGGTGAGAATTCGATCATAAATCTAAATATTGAGTTAAACATTATATTCTACCAAAGTAGCAATTTAAGTGAAAGTTGATAGTAGGAATTATTTTCTCCCTAGGGGCTCTGGTTATATGTATAAGTAATACGGGATCTGATGTTTCCTTTAATTGAAGATGCCATCTCAGCTTTCTTAAAGCAGAATTCTGCCTTTTTTTTTTTTTTTTTTCTTTTGTGAAATACAGGAAAAGAGAAAGATTCCTGTATTTCCCAATGGATCTGCCCCCAGCTCTGGTGAGATTCCTAAAGAGGCAGCTCATCATGCGGGGCCCGAGCTTCAAAGAACCGGACGGTGGGTACAATTACCAGTATATTATGGGTGTCTTTGGAATCTAGGGGCTCATTTTATGCAAAAGGCACAAATATTCTTTTATTTCACAGTGTATTTGAACCTAATCTTGTACAGTTTTAAGTTTCAAAATATGTCTTGCTATAGAGGATATGTTAAAGGAACTTGATACATATTTTAATTATTTTTAATAAATGAGTTCATTTACCAAGAATTTATGAATTAATTAAAATGAAAACATTATGGACTATAAGTTAAGAAAATTAAAGTTATGTAGTAAATAGGTTGACTCACTTTACCTATAAAGATGGTTCTTGAAAAGGTGTGGGATCCTATTGTTATTCTCAAGTTAGAGGACTATGGGACAGACTACCATTTTCTTAAAACTAAAGAAAATACTATCTCATGAGATAATGTAAAAATACATGTACAAGCATGATGTTAGAAATCTCATTAGAAAAATTGCTAAAGAGAAAAATTTTGGATAAAGAATTAAAATATTGTTAGGTACAAACATAGTTTTAAAATGTTAGGTTATTTTAATCCTATAGGAAAGCATGAAGATACTATTTTACATTGTGACTTCTCGAGCTGAATGATCTTGACCTAATATTTGTTTCAATCAAGATATAGCATAGGAATACTATGAGGGATATCAATAATATGCTTAAAGAGCATACAAAAGAAAAACAACTCATATTATTTGAACTTTAGAGACATTTTAGTTGCAAACCATTAACACCTAGTTTGTAAATATAACAAAATACAACTTTCCCTACTGTGAGAAGTATTAATTGGCTAATATTTTTCTTTGCTTCATAGATCACAAACACTAGAGAGGGTTTGCCATTAATGGAAAGCATCATTCAGCCACAGATCTTTTCACAGTTAACCAGAGAGTATCATACAACTATTATTGATCTGATCATATAATTCTATTTTCTAGTTTATCAAAAGCACCTTTATTATTGGAAGGTGATTGTACTTCCAACTTATTTATAGATAATGTTCTCTACTTGTCTATCGGTGCTTAGGACTTATTTTAATATTAAATTAAACAAAACTAGAACAGGCCAGAGCAGTGGCGCAAGTGGTAAGGCGTCTGTCTGCCTTGCCCACACTAGCCTAGGACGAACCGCGGTTTGAGCCCCCGGCGTCCCATATGGTCCCCAAAGCCAAGAGCGATTTCTGAAAGCATAGCCAAGAGTTGCTCCTGAGCATCAACAGGTGTGGCCCAAAAAGAACCACCTAGAACCATATGGGGTCAGAGCAATAGCACAGCAGCGAGGCATTTACATTGCATGTGGCCAACATGGGACCTACTCAAATTCGATTCCTAGCATCCCATATGGTCCCCAGAGCTAGGAGTAATTTCTGAGTACAGAGCCAGGAGTAATCAATCCCTGAGTGCCACTGGATATGGCCAAAACCAAAACAGAACAAAAACTGGAACAGTAAAAATTGCAAAACCTGCCTTACACTTTTAAAAGTATAAGATTTGGGGGGGGGGGTGCTATTATAAGGATTTCAATAATTATATGTTTGCCGAGTCACAAGACTTTTGAAATAGGTGCCCTATGTCCTGGGCAGTATTGTGATCAATTGTTAGAACCCTGTTTTGGAGCCAATCTCAGCTAGAAAAAAAATGAAAGCCATTGTCTGCACTATAACCTTTTACACCTGTGGACCAGTACCACCATCCGTAGGTAGGCAGATGATAACTATTGTTCTAGATTCTAGATATAACATAGGAATACAGAGCTTGTATTAAGTGGGATCTTTCCAAGATAATCTTTAACTTGTGTTAAAGATTTTAACATGTGTTTAGCATGTTTCCTGTTTTGACTACATGTACAGTAAATTAAATACACTGAAGTTGTTTTTAGTTATTTTTCCTGGAGCAGAAATACTTATGTGATTGAAAAACTCATTTCAATTTTCAGTAGATAGACTTTGAATTCAGTATTGAGAGTATCTAATTAGAATATATAACATTCACATTAATGGGTATTTGGAGACGTGTTTTATAATTGCCTTCCTCCTATTTCTGACACTTTCCTTTTTAAGGTTCATAATTTTGATGATAATTAAAATGGCTTATACATATTTTCATGAATAGGCTAATAAGCTTTATTTTTTCATTGTACGATTTTGTGCACTTTATGCTTAAAATGATTTAATCATGTAAAAACATTTACTTATAGTCTTTTCAGCATATAATACACAAATAACAGATTTTGATGTCTCTTTTTAACTTAATGACATCTGTCTTTCCTCTATCATTAGTGGATTAAATAAAATGAGTATCTTCTATAATTTATACCGTGATCTAAGTAGGATATTAAATTTGGTTGACAGCACAATAGGTACTAGCAGTTTTATGTAGCCCATAGTTTTAGTGTGAACTAGCTAGAATCCTCTAGTGTACAGTTTGACGAGTTTCATCTCACCTATTTAGGCTTTTTGGTGGTTTGATACTTGACATCAAAAGGAAAGCACCTTTTTTCTTGAGTGACTTCAAGGATGCATTAAGTCTGCAGTGCCTGGCCTCGATTCTTTTCCTATACTGTGCCTGTATGTCTCCTGTAATCACTTTTGGAGGGCTGCTTGGAGAAGCTACAGAAGGCAGAATAGTGAGTACAAAGATTGGTAGTGGCCAGGCTCTTAGCTCTTCAGAGGCAAGTGTCTCTGTGCATTTGTCTCACTATTTATACTTTCATTTGAAGAGTCTACTGACCCACAGCATGATTAACCTGTCCCAAAGCAGACTTCCCTCAAAAGGTAATTGCTATGGAAAACATGGGGAAGCAAATGAACAGGAGAAGATGCACAGTTGTGGTAAAAAAAGAATGAAGAAGAAGAAGAAAAGTAATTTTTGGGGGGGCGTTTGTCGGGTCGAATGGTTTTATTAATTCAGTCAAGGGCTTGTATTGTCTTTGGTATTTGTGGGTGTGTGGTGGGAAGGACTTTGTGGGGTGATGAACTGAAACTGATTCTGGTGGGTTGTGGGTGGGGAGCTTATCAGAGAGACTAATTCACACAAAATATGGCATCCCCTAGAATAGTTAGAATCATGCTTAATAATTAATCGCCATGTCAATAGCTCAAACAAATTATTTGGAAGAAGAGACTATGATTTCGGGCAAATGACCGATATTTGAGGTGGTGTTTAATTTAGTTTTGCTGTTAATACATTCATGTGACAGTAGCAATATTTTTACTTGGAAAGCATAAGTGAGCGCTAAATCTATAATTTATATGACTAAAACTAGAGGCCATATATTGATTTTTTTTTTAATATTAGGAACTATGGGAAGTAAAACAAGTTTCTAATGCTTTGAAAATCTTAGGACTACATACATTTTGTGGAGTTTAACTTAGATTTTGTTTTTAGGTCTTAATTTATTTTTACCTGAGAGAAAATTAATATTTTACAGACAGAAGTTTTAAAAATGACTTCCTTAAATATTGGTGATACTTAGTAATTCGAGTAGATGAGCTAAACATGAGCTAAAACAAATTTATTTGGGCACAAATCGACACAGACTATTTTGAATAGTCAAAATATTTTTAACTTTCTAATCACTGTACCAAGGTTATATACTTTTAGCGAGTTGCTTTATGTTCTAACACAAGTTTTACATTTAACTGCAGGTCCCTATGAAAATGTCTTATCTGTTACCATTATGAAAAATGCTACTACTTTGCTCTTGGACTGTCATTCATTCTCTGCCAGCCTCCTTATGGCAATGATTTTTAGATAATTGGAGGACTAGAACTAAGTGGAAGATGAGCATGTATCTTTTGCCCTCAATCATTTCTAACCCAAGTGAAAAGATCAGACAGTGTTAGAATGTGTTATGCCACACAAATTTGTGAGCTAAAGAAGTTGAAATAACCCAAATATAGAAATCTAGAGTATCATGGAGTAAAATTATTTGGAGATGATAATGTTTTTCTAAGGTGCTTTATTAGAAATCCAAGTAGAGATGTAGACATTTCAAAGTTGATAGTGATAAGAAGGAAGTAAAAAAAAAAATGGGAACGATTCAAATATAGGTCATAGTTGAACTTAGGGTGCATGAAGTAAATAAGGGAAATTTTTTTAGGAAAAGAAAAAATGAGTTATAATTCACCCATATTTGTGGAATGAAACAAGGATTAAGATGAGGAGAAAAATCACCTAGAAAAATCAGATACAGACCTATTCAAGAACTCTTAAAAGAGAATTCAGGATGATAAAATTTTGTTAAGCCAAAATAGAGTCTTAAGGAGGAAAGACGAGCAGTCAAATTTTCAATGCCATAAAGAGAGCCTTCTAATTGAAATGGAAACTTAATGGGTAACGCATTATTGCCGGTGTCATGCTCAATTTGGAAAGATTTAAAAACTAAAATGAAAAAAGATAAGTTAATTTGTCATGTTTCAGTACAGTGTTTGTTAGGGTTGAGGAAAGGCAGTCTTGGTGTGCCAGGCAGGATCTGCTTCTTCAGTTTAATGTTGGAAAGTGAAACTAGAATTTTGTGCCCATCTCCAGCCCTGTGAGCATTTCTTCATTCGACATCTTCTCTCAGTTTGTGCATTGTGTCTCCTTGTAGTAGTTACTTTTTTCCTTTGACTTGAGCATTGCCTAAATATCCTAATTGAATCCAAAATTTTATAAAGGCCTGATTGTATCTTCTATAACAAATTTTTACATTTGGATGGGTAAGAAAACAAATGTCTCCTACAATCAAATAATATTTTGTTAATGTATGATTAATCACTTCATTTTGAATAATCAAGTTTTTGTAATGTTTTAATTTGCTAATTGTGAACTATTTTTACTGCTTACTCCTATTTTTGTGGTTTTGCTTTTGGAAGCTGCTGTTATTGTTGATGAAAATTTCAGCCATTTATTGAATGCATTTTTTTTCTGCCAGAAAATATGCTTCCCTAGTATTTTTGCAAACACTTGATTAAGTTCTCCTGATTATCACCAGCTCACTTCAAACAAAGATTTGATGTAAGAAGTTGGCAGGTATCAATGTAGCTTGACGTCTATTAGGAATCAATCTCATGTTCAGATCCTGTTTGCCTGCTGCTGTGCTGTTGCTTCTCAGTTTCAAGAGTATTGTTTCTCAGAGCTTCTATCCCTTGACTTTTCCAATACTAGGTTTTCCCTTTCTTGATTGGTACATTCCAGTTGACTTTGTTGTTTGTGAATAGTAAACTCTTTTCTTCTTCCTCTTGCCCAGTGGCACATCTTGTTCACCTACTACCTAATCAGTAAAATGCAGTGTTGACAGTGGTACAAATAGGTTTACTAGTATTAATCATAATTTCTTATGGTCTCTTTTTAACCAAACCTTAATAATTTTACATTTATCTTCTGTGAGTTGTTTAAAAGATATTTTTCCATATTTGTTTGTTAGATATTTCAAATGTCATATCTGTTAGTTAATATATATTATCAAATTCCTTTCTTTAAAATGCATGGAGAGTTGCTTTTATAAAACGAAAGATCATATTGATTTATTTTTTTATATAGTGGAGTAGCTTAACATTTTTTATTTTCCAAGTGAAATAGTTCAGAAAAGTCAAAATAATTCATATATCTTTGTATTCAGGTAAAACTGAAGCTCCTAATGTCTCTTTCATTTACTTCTCCTTTTTGCCTCCCGCAGCTTTGAACTAAGATTGATTGCACACATTCACTTTTAATATGTAGAAAGAAAGCAGTTTTACTTATATATTTAAACTTTATAGTTTTTTAAATTAAATTTTAATGCCTGAAGTTGTCTTAACTTTATTGAATATTTGATTAGTTTTTTTTTATTTTACAGATGTCTTGTATGTTATAGTAAATTAGTAGTGTTTATTTCATATTACTTCTATTCATTTCTTTTTTCCTTAAACAGAGTGCAATAGAATCTCTTTTTGGAGCATCAATAACTGGGATTGCCTATTCATTGTTTGCTGGGCAACCTCTGACCATATTGGGGAGCACAGGTCCAGTTTTAGTATTTGAAAAAATTTTATTTAAATTCTGCAGGTATGTAATAGCAGTGCTTGTAATTATTGTTTACATATGCCTATGATTATATTGATTATATTTCTTTAGTTAGAATTAGATATTTAGTAACTGGTAAAGGGCTCTGATGAATTGATATATATATATATATATATATATATATATATATATTTATTTTTTTAATATATATTTTCAGGGCACCTGTATAGTTCACCCTATTCTGAGTCTTATCATTATCCCCTTATCAGGTGGAGTTGAAGCAATAGCAGGAATCACAAGTTCCCTTTTTATAATTTTATAATAAATGAGGTTGAGTACCGATAAGCATATTAAAATCTTTTGAGCTAGCTAATTTCATCTTAGTAAAAAGATATATGTACCTATGTTTTGAATTGCTTACTGGATTATATGTTGGTCGTACTGGAATCATAGTAGAATAAGGTATCCTTTTCCACTAGTGGGGTTGTTGATACAGGTTATGGAAGATAGTAGACAGGAATTTGTCATGGCTAGTAATGATATTCCTTTTGTGCAATAAAGGTCATTGAATACTTTTTAAATAAGCAACTTAATTGTATTAAATAGTTGATCCTAACTCTTTGTTGAATACGCTTACTTAAATTCTTTTTTTATATATATATTTTATTTAAACACCTTGATTACATAACTGATTGTGTTTGGGTTTCAGTCATGTAAAGAACACCACCCATCACCAGTGCAACATTCCCATCACCAATGTCCCAAATCTCCCTCTTCCCCACCCAATCCCCGCCTGTACTCTAGACAGACTTTCCATTTCCCTCATATAATCTCATTATTAGGGCAGTTCAAAATGTAGTTATTTCTCTAACTAAACTCATCAGTCTTTGTCGTGAACTTCATGAGTTGAGCTGGAACATTCAGCTCTTTTCTCTATTGTGTCTGAAAATTATTATTGCAAGAATGTCTTTCATTTTTCTTAAAGCCCATAGATGAGTGAGACCATTCTGCATTTTTCTCTCTCTCTCTCTCTGACTTATTTCACTCAGCATAATAGATTCCATGTATATCCATGGCTTACTTAAATTCTTACCTGATGTGGATGTGATACAGATATGTCGTGAAGTGTTCTAGACTCTGGTAATAATTCTTTATTTGAAAAAAAATGGAGCTGCTTTCTGTAGAAAGAAGTAGATTGTGACAGTACTGGTGGAGTCGACGTGTGACTTTCATACTCATACTTGGGTCTTTAGGCAGAGACACATTTAGTTACCCTATGGACTTTCTAATCTGCCATTACTTCTCCTTACTGATTCTAAAATGAAGTTTTAGTTTTTGAAAATGTTCGTGACCTAGATTTTTTTAATGCTTATTGGTTGAAGTAGAAAGGCAATTAAAATCTTTAGTTGTTATTTTGTTATTGTGGTAATTTACTGTGTCCAGAAATCTTGCTTCTTTTTTTTTGTAGTTATTATATAAAATTCTAATATACATGTTGTTTGTAATGTGTATGTTAATTTTTTTCCTATTTTTCTTTCTAAACAGAGATTATCACCTTTCCTATCTATCTTTAAGAACCAGTATTGGTCTATGGACTTCTTTCCTGTGCATTGTTTTGGTTGCAACAGATGCAAGCAGCCTTGTATGCTATATTACTAGATTTACAGAAGAGGCTTTTGCGGCTCTCATTTGTATCATTTTTATTTATGAGGCTTTGGAGAAACTCGTTCACTTAGGAAAACATTATGCATTTAATATGCACAACGATTTAGATAAATTGACAAGCTACTCGTAAGTATTTGTTTTCTTAATATTGTGTATTATAATATGTATGTGTAAAGTTTTTTTTTTTTGTTTTGTTTTTTT
>PVKC010017178.1:0-20358 GCA_004027635.1 Crocidura indochinensis
AGCAAACAACCATACAAGAGAATATCTTGGGGCTGGATAAATAGTACAAGGGTAAGATATTTGCCTTGCACAAATCCAACCAGGTTCAGTCCCTGGCATCCTATTTATTTGCTTGAGTACTTCCAGGAATAATGCCTGAGTTCAGATCCAGGAGTAATCTCTGAACATTGTCAGGTGTGGCCCAAAAACAAAAATAATAAAAATAATCTTGCCATTTTAAGATTAATATTTTAAATTCATTGTACGTTTAAAGGAACTGGATGTTGGATGTTGGCAATTATATACAATTTATACAATTATATCAATTTATACAATTGATCTTAGTTATTCTTATTGCATTATAACATATTAATTTATTATTATTCACTTCCCTACCTTAGTCAAAATTCAACTTACACATTTTGTTGTGTTGAACCACTTTAAGTGTTTATGGCTTACATCTGCCTATCTTCTTTAAGACCTTTGAATGTTGTAATAAATAGGCAAATAGTGATGCAATTTCTCATGTGTTGTGGAAGACTAAAAAATAATTGAATATTTTAAACAGTTGCTATAGACATAGTGGGATACTACTTGACAGTTAGAAAATTTTATTCTTGCCTTGTGCAACAATATTTATTTTATTTAGGCTTCAATATTTACAAAGTAGTTGACAACTGAGATTCAGGTTTAATGTCTTAACTCTAATCCCACCACCAGTGTATGCATTCTTCCACCCAAACTTCCTTTAAAATTCCTAATATACCTTGTAGACAGACACATTTTAAGTTTAATTGTAGCCTGTGTACCATGCTTATAGTAGTGTAGTCATTTGTGATTTGATATCAATAGAGACATTGTCTTTTGAACCTGAGAAAAACCCAAGGTTCCTTACCTTTATACTTATGTTAGCTCCAAATCAGTTTTCCTTGATTTTCCCAAATATCTTTAACTAGTGAATTTGTTTCTTTGACCAAAGTTTTTCTTTGGGGCCCGGAGAGATAGCACAGTGGCGTTTGCCTTGCAAGCAGCCGATCCAGGACCAAAGGTGGTTGGTTCGAATCCCCGGTGTCCTATATGGTCTCCCGTGCTTGCCAGGAGCTATTTCTGAGCAGACAGCCAGGAGTAACCCCTGAGCACCGCCAGGTGTGGCCCAAAAACAAAAAACAAAAAAAAAAAGTTTTTCTTTGATGCCTTTTATCTTCTTTTCATATTATCTTATATACTAGAAAAATGTGAGGGCATTCAGTATTTGCCCTTCTGATTAGTTGACTTCATAACACACTGCTATGAAAGTTGAAATCAAACATGAAAATTTAGGGGGAAAAGATTTGTTTAGCATTTTAAAAATGAGCAAAATGCTACTGAATAACTGTGATATAAACAGATAAGTAACAAGTTAGAATGAACAAACAAACTACAAGAACCTCTGGAAAATAACAAAATCAATATAAAAGAAAGTCTAGTATGTATGAAGGCAATACAAGCTTTTCTCTCTCTCTCTCTCTCACACACACACCAAAAAAAAATCAATAACATAAGCACAATGAGTCCCAAAATTAGTATGATGGAGGAAAAAATAAATACTAGAGCATAAATCAGTGACAGAGATATTAAAGAAACATTACAAATAGTTAATGAACCAGACACTTATTTTTGAAAAGATTATGCAGGATATATTAGCCTTTATTTTGACATTCTGAAAAAAGAACTTAAAAAAAGTCTAATAAATCAGATCACAGGTAACAAGTTAGAAATGACAACATATGCTTCAGATATCAAAAATAGCATGACATTAATTACAAACTGCTCTAGATAGTATCAAAGTAGAGAAACAAAAAGATATGGATAAAATATTTTTAAATTATTTTGTAATCATTACTACTATGTGAGTGAAATAAACCAGAAAAAGTCAAATGTCAATTTAGCTCACTATATAAACACAGTATAGAAAATAAGCAAGGGAATCAACTGTGCCATTTAAAACAGACTGCTGAAATTATGACAAAGAACTAAATGTATCTAGGAGCTGAAGGAGATTAGGGATGAACAGGAAGTGTTAGATGAAGAGTAGTTAAAAAATATTGACATGTTGCATTTTGTGATGAGCATGGTATGATATTATTGTATCCTATAAACCTATAAGTAATTAACACTTATAAAATTTGTTTTTTATTTAGGATTTTATTTTTTCTTTTCTTTATTATAATTATTATTTTAGTATATTTATTTAAGCACCATGATGACAAATATGTTTGTAATTGGGTGTAAAGAAGAACAGCCCCCCTCACTAGTTCAATCTTCCCATCATCAATGCTCCCCATTTCCTTCCGCCCCAACCCCTTGCCTGAATTTCAGATAGGCATTTTATGTTTCTTACTCACTACCATTCTCATGATAACTATCAGTGCAGTTATTTCTTTAAATGAATTTACAACAATTTGTGCTAAGTTTCATATCATGAGCCAGTCCTTCCAGTCCTCATCTCTGTTGTCCCTGGGTATTATTTTAATAATGTCTTTTATTTTTCTTAAACCCCATAGATGAGTGAGATCATTCTGTGTTTATCTCTCTCCCTCTGACATTTTCACTCAGCATAATAGTTTCCATGTCCATCCATGTATAGGAAAATTTCATGACTTTATTTTTTCTGAAAGCTGCATAGTTTTCCATTGTGTTGTGTGTTTCCTCACTCATCTCTTTTCTGGTATCTGGGTTGCTTCCAGAATCTGGCTATTGCAACAAATATATGTGTGCAGAAGGCATTTTTGTGTTGTGTTTTTGTGTTCCTCAGATATATCCATAGGAATCATTTAACTGGATCATATGAGAACTTACTTTCCAGATTTTTAAGAAATCTTCATATTGCTTTCCTTAAAGGCTGGGCTAGATGGCATTCCCACAAGCAATGAATGAGAGTTCCTTTCTCCCCACTTCCCTGCCATCTCTGATTGTTCTTGTTCTTTGTGATGTGTGCCACTCTCTGGGGTGTGAGATAGTACCTCATTGTAGTTTTGATTTGCATCTCCCTGATGATTAGTAATGTAGAGCATTTTTTCATGTGCCTTTTGGCCATTTGTATTTTTCTTTGAGGAAGGGTCTGTTCATTTCTTCTTCCCCATGTATTAATGGAGTTAGCTTTTTTTCCTGTAAAGTTCTGTCAGCACCTTGTATATCTTAGATAGTATCCCTTTATCTGATGGGTTGTGGTGAATAGTTTCTCTCATTTTGTGGGTGGCCTCTGTATTGTCCTATTTTCTTTGAGGTACAGAAGTGTCTCAGCTTAATATAGACCCATTTTTTATCTCCTCTTTAAATTGTTTGGAGAGTAATGTTTCCTCCTTGAAGATGCCTTTAGTTTCAATATCATGAGGTGTTTTATCTATGTATTGTTCTATATGCCTTATAGCAAAGAGGCAAGCTACAAAATCAACATGCAAAAATCAATGGCCGTCTTATATACAAATAATTATAGAGAAGAAATAGAGAATAAAGAAAAACAATTCCCATTAGTTTCACACAAACTCAAATAGTTTGGAATAAACTAATTAAAGAGGTGAAGACCTATACAAAACACTGCTTCAAGAAATAAAAGAACACAAGGAAATGAAGACACATGCCCTGTTCATGGATTGGAAGTATTAACATCATAAAAATGGCAATTCTCCCCAAAGGCACTGATAGATATAATACAATTCCTCTAAGGATACCCAAGACATTTTTCAAAGAAGTGGTTCAACCACTCCTGAAATTCATTTGGAACAATAAATACCCACTAATAGATAAAGTAACCCTTAGGAAAAAACATATGGGAAACACCACTTTCCCCACTTTAAACTGTACTACAATGCAATAGTCATTAAAACAGCATGGTATTAGAATAAAGACAGACCCTCGGGCCTATGGAATAGACTTGAGTATTCAGAGAATGTTCCCCAGACATAGAATTAATCTTTACAATGGACAAGCAATACAAATGGGAAAGCCTCTTCAACAAGTGGTGCTTGGACAACTGGTCAGTCATATGCAGGAAAGAGAACTCTGATCTACATATAACACATGCACAAAGGTCAAATGCAAATAGATTAAAGATATTGATACTTATAATATTTTTCCCTCAATTTTGTTTTTTCTGGCTTGCTCTGTGCTCAGGGGTCACCCCTAGGAGTGCTCAGGGACCATTTGAAATGTTGGAGTAGTTCACTTCATTTAGTACTACTAGTGTAACATGTTCCTTAATCATTTAAGGAATAATATTTTCTCAGAAGCATACATTTTCTAAAATAACTAGTTCAATAGAGAATTACCAAAATTTAATGCTTTCATTGAAGTCATAGATTTAAGAAGTAAAAATACTGAAATATACATACAACCTAATTATAAAAGAAACAATTGCTGAAATAAAAGTAGTTGATTGAATCATAAAAGGAAAAAGCAACTTAAAATAATTGACTGAAATAGGCCCAAACATGATGATAAAGAAAAGGTTTTCAATCCATTTTTAAAATAAGCAATACTTTAGTATTCTCTAACTTTTATATTGGAAGGAATTTTCTGTGCATTTGTGGATGCTGTAATTATGTTCATTGGTGGCATTTTTATTGAAAGAGTTACACTGTTCACATTTTCTTTTTTATTTCTTTTATAGTTTATGGCTATTTTTACTATTGCTGTAGGCAACATGTTACAATAGTGTTCAATTTTTTGGCATTGCTATTGTTACTAGTACACACCATAAAGTGATCTTTATCCTCCAGCACTGTCACTATGTCACCTCTGTCTGATTTTTATTCTCTCAACTCCTCCTATTTCTATTCATCAGTTCTCTTCCAACACAAAAGATTTGTCACTGCTTATTCCTTTGTTTTCTTTTTCTCTATTTCATTGTAGAGTATGAGTACAATAATCTGACATTTGTTCTTTTATATCTGACTTATTTTGCTCAACATATATACTCTCCACAATGCAGTGAATTTCTTGTGGAAGCAGAGTATTCCACTCATTTGTCCTTATATATTTAGGTTGTTTCATACCATGACTATTGTACTAGTGGTACGATAAGTGTGCATATTTACTTTAAAATTAAGATTTGTGTGTTTTGGTGTATATGAATAAAATAATATAATTGGGCCATTCAATTATTACTTATTGAGGAATCAAGACATTGTTTTCCATGGAAGCTTAACCAGATAGCAGGAACAACAGGAAATTAGTGTGCATTTGCCCTGCCAACACTGGTTGGCTCCAATCTTTCTTTGTCCCTTTTTTATGTTCTAACTAGGTGGTTCTTAGTCTTGGCTCTGCATTTTGGGACCACTCCTGTAGGTTCTCAGGATATTGTATTTATGTTGGTTACATGCAAAACAAGGACACTGCCTTCTGTACCCTCTATGACAGCAACCAATCATTTTAATATATATTTATTGACTGGTCTAAGAGATCTCATTATTATTTTTATTTTAATTCACATAGTAATGTTGTGATGAACACTTTTTTATATGCTTCCTAGTCATATCTTTTTGTATGTTTATATTCTCTTCCCATATTTCAAGAATTGTGCTCTTTTTGTATGAAACGTTGCATTTTTATGTTTAATGTATGCATATGAAATAATATATATCAACTGATAAATTTATTTCTAGAATTATAAAAATAAATTAGCATTTTGGGGGACACACCCTGTGACACTCAGGGGTTACTCCTGATGATGGATGCGCTCAGAAATTGCTCCTGGCTTGGGGGACCAGCTGGGACACCGGGGATAGAACTGAGGTCCATCCTGGGTCAGTCACATGCAAGGCAAGCGCCATACCACTTTGCTACAGCTCCGGCCCCTAATTTATAGTTTTTTTTTTCCATACAAATCTTTCACCTTGGGGCCCGGGGGATAGCATGGAGGTAAGGCGTTTGTCTTTCATGCAAAAGGTCATCGGTTCGAATCCCGGTGCCCCATATGGTCCCCAGTGCCTGCCAGGAGCAATTTCTGAGCATGGAGCCAGGAGTAACCCCTGAGCACTGCCGGGTGTGACCCAAAAGCCAAAAAAAAAAATCTTTCACCTTCTTTTTTCTTTTTTCAGCAGACTTAAAATAAGTGATTTTACTAAGCACAATTTTCAATGAGATTTAAAATATTTATTTTCTATTTATTATTGAAATATGAAAGGGCTTGAATTTCTGTTTATTGATTTTGTAGCCTTCCAAAGTGCATAAGTGTTCATTTTCTGGGCACATTTTGGAGTCTTTACAATTTTCTGATATGCCATCTATATGTCATTCTTATATGTCACATCATATTCAAATAGTATGAGTTTTACTTCTTTTCTTATCTGGATACCTGTAATATCTCCTTCCTAATTTGATATAATATATTTAATAGAAGTGGTGAGAGTGTGTGACATTTTCTTGTGCCTTATCTTAAAGGGAAGTCTCTCATTGTTTTCCTATTGAGCATGATGTTTTCTGAGGACTTGTGGTAAAACATAGCTTGACTATGGTGGGGAAAGTTTCCTTAACCCCCGTTTTATTGAGTACTTTTATCATAAATGTTAATGTTATATTTTCATCAATGTATATTATCATATGTTGATATAATTCATCATATAACTTAATGACTTACTTATATATTTAAGCCATCCTAGCAGTTCTAGTTCTCAAGGTGTATTATTTGTTTATACACTGTTGAGTTTTGTTTGCTAAAATTTTGTTGAAGGTCTTTGAATCTACATTAATCAAAGATATAAATTTATAGTTTTAGGGTTTGTGAGTGTGATATATCTGTCTTATTTTTGTATAATGCTTTATAGTAATGCTTTGAAAGGATTTTTGTTCCTTCAGCTTCCTGGGGGGGGGGGTATCTGAAAAGGATTAATAGTATGTCTTCTTTAAGGATTAAGAACTCATTCATATACCTATATGGGCCTTGATTTTATTTTAGGGAAAAACATTTCTTTGTTGTTGTTGTTGATTCAATTGGAAGTTTATAAGAGACCAAAATCTTTTTTTTTATTTTTCTTTGACAGACTTTTTTTGAAATAATTTCTGAAGATCCTTTGAATTTCTATGATGTCTGTTGTAACATCTATCTTTTTGTTTCTTATCCATTTTACTAGTTTTCTCTTCCTAACTTTGTGAATTCTATTAATATTTTGCTAATCTTATTTAATCTTTCAATAAACCTGCTCTTTTTTTAAATTAATTTTTTTGATTTTCATTTTATTAATTTCCCTAATCACTTATTTCCTTCCTTCTGTTTTTTTTTAGTTTATTTGTTGGTTTTTTTTTTATAACTGTTCAAATCACATGGTTATTTATGTGTCTTATTTTTCCTAATGAATGTTTGATTGGTATAAAATTTTCTCTTAGCACCACTTTTAATAGGCATCATGATTTCTGGTAACTTATATCTTCATTTTTGTTTACTTAAGGGAAACTTTTGATTTCCTCTATGATCTTCTAGTTGATAATAAGTGTTAAAATTATTTTATTTCCAAAGTAAGTTTTTTTCATAATTATGTTTATTAATTTCCATTTTAATATCTCATGAGCTAAGAATAGTTGACAAAACGTCTATCTTCATTTTAATTTTTATGTTTTGTAACACAAAATACAGTCCTATCTTGGAGAATGTATCAGTTTCCCTATATTTGACAGTTTCTTCATGATATTTGGGCTGCAGTGATAATACAATGAATAGGGCATTTGCCTTGTTGGCAACTGACTGGAATTTAATCCCTGGCACACCATAGAGTACCCCCAAAACTCTATCAGGAATGACACCTGAACATAGAGCCATGAATAAGTCTGACAACCATAAAGAGCAATCCTCTCAAAATGAGAACAAATACACTTGATTTTTATTAAGTATTATTTTCAACAAAACATATGGTTTATCATATGTTTATCATATCAGAGGAAAATGAATATTGGATATTCTTGGAATGAAGAGCTTTTTACATGCATTCTAAGCCCAAAATTTCTTTTTCTTCCTTAATATCAAGTATTTCCTTGTGTTTTAGTCTAGTGTGTATAGTGAATATAGAGGTGGTAAAGTGATGTTAAAGTCTCCATCTACTGTCAGTTGTACTGTATTTAAACCCTTTAATATCTTCCAATAAAACAACTACTAGCAGTCATTTTAAATATTTCTATAAGCCTCATTAGGTTCATAAAGGTTAAAGACTGAGTTCTTCTTGATTTATCTATTTCTTGATCATTATAAAATGGCACAACCTTTCCACTATAGCCTTTTTTAATTTAGAATTTATATTGTCTGATATAAGCATGGACAATCCAGTCATTTTAAGGGAATCATTTGCTGTGTAAGTATATTCTCCAGTCTTTGATTTTGATCCTGTGTTTCCCCTGACTGTTCACATATTTCTCTTGTAGGCAGCAGAAAGTTGGGTTCAGTTTTCTGATCCATCCTGCCACTGTGTATCTCTTGATTGGTGAGTTGGACATTGATGTTAATATAGATAAGTCACACAGAGAAATAGATTGCCAAATATTGCATCTTTTGTAGAAATTGAGTGTGTGTAGATTGAGTTTGTCTTTCTTTCTAAGTAAGTCCATTCAATGCTACTTGCATAATTAATTGTCATACTATAAAATTCCTAGAAAATGCTTATCCAAGAGGTTCTATATTGTTACTTCAAATCTGAATCATAGTCTAGCAGCATAGAATATTCCTGGTGAGAAGTTAATACCAACAGTTTTCTTTTACTAATTCCTCATTCCCTTCTTGCCTATAATGTCTCATTCGATAGATATACTATATATCTTATGAATATTCTTTGTATCCTTATGGAATACTTTTGATAGTGTTGCTTTCAAAATACTGCCCTTGTCTGGATATTTTAATTCTGGTTAAAATGTGCCATGATATATTTTGGCAGAACTATTTTACTCTTCTAAAATGTGGATGCATGAATTCATCTAATATGAGAAAATATCAGTTATAGTTTCATTGGCTAGTTTTTCTTTTATCTAACTCCTTTTAGGGTCTCTAAATAATCTTACATTATTTCTCTAATTCTCTGGTGAACCATTTTTTACTATCAATATTTTTTTCTCTTCAAATTATTTTATAGAAATTCCCTGCGACTTATGATGAAACTAACATGTTATTCCTCAACTTGCCCCACCTATTGAGCTTTCTATTTGGCCTACTGTATTCTTCAACCCAGTTGCTTCTGACTATAGTATCCTCATTGCACTCTCATATTTTCTTGTGTTTTATTATTATTTATATAATTGTTTCCTTAAACACATTAAACATTCTCATCAAAGTGACTCTATGTCATTGTCTGAAATGTATTAGAGCTGCTTATTATGAATAAAGCCTTTCATGCTACTATCGAAGCTCATCAAGCATGGTTATCTTTCCTCTTTTTTATGATTCTCTGTTCTGAGTGATTTTTGTTGAGGATTTACATTAACATTGAAGCTCTCTGATGAATTCAGACCCTATGAGAAGTGGAGACGTGTTGATTGCCAGTGGGAATATTGTTGCTATGTGAGTTTGGAGAAATAAAAGAACCCATGTTTAAAGAAAATAGTGTATTTGATACATGTGCTTTACTCAAGGGTATGACATATCTTACTTTTAAAACCTAAGTATTTAAATGTTTCTTACATAAAACATTTCAGTAGTATACTTTCTTCCAGAATGTCTGCTTTCCTCCACAATTGTCCTAGCATTTACTCCTTCTATTTCTCCATCCACCTTGCTGCAGTAAATTTTCTATAAAGACTCTTAATCTCTTTTGCTTTGGGGCATTTTATTTTGCCCACTATGCTTATACATACACCTCCACAAATTAAGGATTTTTCATCTTTTTCTGACTAAGTTTACTCAGCAGGATACTCTCCAGAACCATGTAAATAGCAGCAAATAGCATGGCTTCATTTTTTTCTTATGGCTGAATGCTATTCCATTGTGTATATGTATCTGTTTCTTTATTAAGTCGTTTCTTATACAGAAGATCTTATGGGATTCTGTATGTCTTTTTTGAGAAAGTTTCTCTTCATCTCTTCACCCATTGCCTGATGAAGGAAAACTATTTTCTCCTAATCTGTAGCTTTTTAAATTTTGATCATAATTTCTTTTTGTGGTACATAAATTCTTAGTTTTATATAGACTCATTTGCTTATCTTTGCTTCTGTTTTCTTGAACAGTTTCTGACTTATTATAAGTAATAGAATTAATATCATGTAGTGTTTTCCATGTGTTTTGTCAATAAAATCTATGAATAAATAGAAAGGTATTTAATCCACTTTCATTTAACTTTTGTGCATAGTATAATAGAAAGAGTTAAATTCAAAATTTCCATTGTCCGATCACTTGATTTATTTTTGTTTCAAGACTCTTTTCCAACTTCCTTCTTTGTATGGAGTTGTTATGCATCTAATCTTCTAGCTCACTGATTCTTTCTTCAGCCACTGTTACTCTGCTGGAGAAGCCTTCCAGTGAGGTTTTCATTTCACCGATCAAGTTTTTCAGTCCTGTTATTTCATTTCTCATTTCCCTCCATATTCTCTTGATTTTTTGTTTGTTTGTTTTTGTTTGTTTGGGACCACACCATTTGATGCTTAGGGGTTATTCCTGACTATGTGCTTAGAAATCGCTTCTAGCTTGGGGGACCATATGGGATGCTGGGGGATCGAACCACTGTCCGTCCTAGGCTAGCACTTGCAAGGCAGATGCCTTACCTCAGGCGCCACCGCTCTGGCCCTATATCCTCTTGAATTTGATTCTTAGTGTTGTTTGATATGTGTCATTCTCACTGATACAAGATAATATCTCAGTCTTCTTAATTTGGATATCCTGAGTGATAAGAGATGAAGATCACTTACATTTCTGTTGACCATCTGTTTTTTTCTTAGAGAGGAGTCTGTTCATTTTTACTCTCCATTTTTCATGGAGGTTTTTAGACTTTGGTGCTTATTCTTTGTGAGTATTTTATTTATTCAACATATCAATGCTTTATCAGATGTTATGAGTGCAAAAGTTTTCTCCTATTCAGTTAGTTATGTTTTAGTTTTACCCCCTGTTTCTTTTGTCTTACAGAAACATTTTAGTTTGTTATCCCATTTTACATTTTTAGATGTAATCTTATTTGTTCTGATTTGAATCTGTAGCCTTTTGCTATTCAGATCATTGAAGACTCCCTTGGGATCCAGGTCTAGGATGTTCTGCCTCAATATACTTTAAAGATTCAGGTCTGATCTCAAGATCCTTTATCCACATTGACTTATCCTTTTGTGTAAGGTTTGATATATATATATATATCTATATAGATATAGATATAGATATCCAGTTTTAATTTCTTTCTTTTTATAGAGGGTTAGTATTTGGGTCAACCCGACAGTGCTCAGGGGCTACTCCTGGCTCTGCACTCAGTAGTTTCTCCTGGCAGGCTTGGGGACTATATGGGATGTTGAGATTTGAACCACCCTCTGTCCTGGATTGGCATGCAAGGCAAAACCCCTACTGCTGTGCTACCTCTCTGGCCCCGATATTTTTTAAGGTTTTCTTTTTGTTATTTAGCTTGCTTTTTGGATTTTTGGGAACACACCCAGTGATGCTCAGGGGTTACTCCTAGCTGTGTGCTCAGAAATCACTCCTGGTGGGGCCAGAGATATAGCATGTAGGTAAGACATTTGCCTTGCATGTAGAAGGTCAGTGGTTCAAATCCCGACATCCCATATGATCCCCTGAGACTTCCAGGAGCTATTTCTGAGCATAGAGCCAGGAAAAACCCCTGAGCGCTGCCGGGTGTGACCAAAACAAAAAAAATACAAACAAACAAAGAAACAAAAACAAAAACAAAAAGAAATCACTCCTGGCAGGCTCAAGAGACCATATGGAACTCCAGGAGATCTAACTTCAGTCTGTCCTGGGTCAGACACATGCAAGGCAAATGCCCTATCACTGCACCATCTCTCTGGCCACTCTGGACCGGAGTTTTAATTTCTTTTTTCTGTTTTTTGTTTTGTTTTGTTTTTTGGGCCACACTCATTTGATTCTCATGGGTTACTCCTGGCTAAGCGCTCAGAAATTGCCCCTGGCTTGGGGGGACCATATGGGACACCGGAGGATCCAACGCGGTCCTTCCTTGGCTAGTGCTTGCAAGGCAAACACCTTACCTCTAGCGCCACCTCACTGGGTCCAGGGATTTTAATTTCTTACACGTGGTTATCCTATTGTCCCAAAACCATGTATTAAAGAGGTTTTCTTCAGTCCATTTTATGTTCTCATCCTTTGTAAAAAAAAATATAGGTGAACATATACTTGATGATTGGTTATTGGATATTGGATCATTGTTTCAAATGATCATTGTTCCAAATGTCTATATTTGTTCTAATATTATGCTGCTTCTATCACTATGGTTTTGTAGAAGAGTTTCAATTTCATAATGAGAAGACTGCCAATTTTTGCTTTTTCACTTACGTTTTTGCTAAACGAGGTCTTTTATGATTCCACACAAACTTTATAATTGACTTTTCTAATTCCTTGAAGAATGATGTCTGAATTTGGACAAGGATAGCATAAAATGTATATACTATTTTAGGCAGGATAGTAACTTTTATGACATTGATTCTTCCCATCCATGGGTATGGAATGTTTTTCCATTTCTTTAGGTCTTCTTCAATTTCTTAAGTATTTGAAATTTTCATGGTAAATTTCACCTCTACCTAACTTAATTTCTAGGTACTTGTTGGTTTTTACACTATTTTAAATGGAATGCACTCTTTGTTCTCTTTCTCCTCTGCTTCTTTATTTCTATGCAGCAGCTGTTTGTGTATTGACTTTGCTGTAAATGATCATTGTTTACAGAAACTTTTTGTATACTATTTAGGGTCTTTAATTTATATCATCATATCATCTGCAAATAGGGATAGTTTGACTTTCTCTTCAAATTTGCATTGCTATGAGTTCCTTCTCTTGCCTGATTGCTGCTGCTAGAACTTCTAATTCTCTATTGAATAATAAGTGTGGAGAAAATAGACACCCTTGCTTTGTGCATGACAATGGGAATGCTTTCATTTTCCACCAAAAAATAAAAATATTAGCTATGACCTTTAATAAGTAGTTATTATTGTTTTTAAAAGGGTTCCTTCTAACCCTATTTTGCTGAGGGTTTTTTAGGTGCTGTATCTTGTCAAATGTTTTCTCTGCATTGATTGATATTATTATATGATTTTTATCTTACCTTTTACTGATTTAAAGTATAATGTTAATTAGTTTATACTGTACAAACTTTACAGACCTGTGATGAAATCAGCTTAATCCTGATATGTAATTTTTGTGCTATTAGATTCAATTTGCTAAGATTTGTTTAGGATTTTTGCATCAATGTTCATCATTGAAATTATTCTCAGTAGTATCTCTATCAGCTTTGAGAATTAATGTTGAGAACATTTTGCCTGTTGCTACAAGAGAAATTCAGCCAAAGATCTGAGTGTCTGCAGAACAAAAGAGCAATCAAGTATTCACATGTACAAAATCAAATACTATATATATTTGATATATATATATATATATACACGTATATATATACTTGATATGTCAAATATATTTGATTCTTTGTGTATGTGAATGCCAATGGGCAAAGTGATTGCTAATGCTTCATGTGAGCTGTAAGGTCTTGGTCTGGAAATACATGAGCTTTGACAGAGTTTAGTACCTGAAAAAATTTGAAGTCAAAATCTGACTGACATAAGCAGTTTCAGGGCTCCTGATTATACGTAACTAAAACAAGTTGTTCAATTATTAGACAGTATTGTTTTCCAGAAACTAACTGCATTTCCTGTGATTGACCACTGCCAAATTTAAATATGCCTGATAAATTAACTGTCTGATGTGTAAACTTTCTAGTCAACAAGGCCATTACCAGCTCTATATTACAAGAGCCAGGCCTTTCAGAACCCAGTTAACCTAAACTTACTAAAGCTTAGGAGCATCTCATTGGACTTACCTTCTAGAATGGATGTCCATACAAGTGCCTGGAGCCCTTACTAACTGGAAATGCTTTCAGAACTTGCTCAAATCATCCAGCAACTTGCTCAAACCCAGCAGTGGATTGTGCATTCCTGAATCCAATTTGTTTATCTAGAAATGTGAATTATCAGCGAGCTTGTTTTATATTTGAAGATTGTACAAAATATTGTATAAGTGAATAAATTCTACTTGATTATATTGTATTAATCTTGGAATATGCAGTTAGGTTTTATTTGCTATACTTTTATAAGAAAATTTTAAATCTAATTTCATCAGAGACATATGTTTTGCTTCCTCTTTGTTATTTTGATATTTGATCAAGGTAGGCTTTAATTATGCTAGATGGGAAGAGCTTTTTTTCTTTAACTTTTATAAAATATTTAAAATAATTCTTAAATATTATTTTACATATAGCCAAAAATCATCAGGTTATTAAAATCAATTTAATTAAATTAAAATATATTAAAAATCTATTAACATATTTTGATTACAAATTCAATCTCATGATTAAGTGTAGCTCTCCAGATTTTCTGTGTTTTTCAAGATATGTTGGTGGTTTGTTACATGTTTCCAAACCTTTTTTCTCTGTTATTTATTGTTCTACTGTACATTTTACATATATTATTATATATTTATCCTTGCATTTCTTTTTCTTTTTTATTAATATATTTATTTAAACACATTGATTACAAATATGACTGTAGTTGGGTTTCAGTCATGTAAAGAGCACCCCTTCCCCAGTGCAAGATTCCCACCACCAATGTCCCACATCTCCCTCCTCCCCACCCCACCCCAGCCTGTCCTCTAGACAGGCTTTCTACTTCCCTTATTCAATCTATATTGTTATGATAGTTGTCAGTGTAGTTATTTCTCTAACTGCACTCACCACTCTTTGTGGTGAGCTTCATATTGTGAGTGGACCTTCCAGCCCTCATCTCTGAAAATTATTTTAACAATGACTTCTATTGCTCTTAAAACCTATAGATGAGTCTCTCTCCCTCTGACTTATTAGCATAATAGATTCCGTGTACATCCATGTATAGGAAAATTTCATGACTTCATCTCTCCTGACAGCTGCATAATATTCCATTGTTGTATGTGTACAACAGTTTCTTTAGCCATCCATCTGTTCAAGGGTATCTTGATTGTTTCCAGAGTCTGGCTATTTTAAATAGTGCTGCAATGAATATAGGTGTGAGGAAGAGATTTTTGTATTGTGTTTTTGTGTTCCTAATGTATATCCCTCGGAGTGGTATAGCTGGATCATATGGGAGCTCAATTTCTAGTTTTTTGAGGAATTTCCATATCGCTTTCCAAAAAGGTTGAACTAGACAGCATTCCCAGCAGTGAGTGAGTTCCTTTCTCTCCACATCCCCACCAGCACTGATTATCCTCATGCTTTGTGATGTGTGCCAATATCTGTGGCATGAAATGGTACTTCATGGTTGTTATATTTTATTTTTAATTCCAATTTATTTATAATTGGTAATCAACTTCTGTTTCTAGTTTTAGTTATATCAATATTAAGTTAAAATTTGACAACTTTAAAAATGCTTGGGAGCCGGGAGGTGGCGCAGGAGGTAAGGTGCCTGCTGCCTTGCCTAGGACGGACCATGGTTCGATCCCCCGGTTCCCATATGGTCCCCCGTGCCTGCCAGGAGCGACTTCTGAGCGCATAGCCAGGAGTAACCCCTGAGCATCACTGGGTGTGTCCCAAAAACCAAAAAAAAAATGCTTGTAAAGTACTAATTTTTTTCAGCTTTCCATTCTCTATTTTTAAGGCAGGTAGGGCTTGCTAATTTTTAATTATATTATACTCCTCTGCAGTCTTCTACCCTCCACAAGTTTTAAATGCTAAAGTGTATATTTGTGTGTGTGTGTGTGTGTGTGTGTGTGTGTGTTTGGTTTTTGGGCCACACCCGGTGACATTCAGGGGTTACTCCTGGCTATGCGCTCAGAAGTCGCTCTTAACTTGGGAGACCATATGAGAAACCGGGGGATCGAACCGCAGTCCATCCTAGGCTAGAGCAGGCAAGGCAGGCACCTTACCTCCAGCACCACAGTCAGGACCCTATTTGTGTTTTCTTAATTAAAATTTAAAAAAAATGAAAGGTATCATGAAAATGTTTAACTACTTTTATGGTTGGTATGGTATATCATTTAATCCCTTCAAACAAATATTTCTAAATTCAAAATTTAATGCTCTCTTTGCAAGAATATTTTTTTACTTCAACAATTGGAAAGACTGATTCAGTTAACTAACAGTTCTTAATTTTTGAAATTGCAATCATTTTCTTAGAAAATTATTTTATTCATCGAGTAAGAATCAATGAGTTAGAAATTATTTCCACTGTTATTACTTCTCAAATTCTCCTAAACAGACATCAGACTGCATCTCTTTAGTTAGATCAGAGAGGCCATTTTATCCACCCCTATTCCACAGTAGTAGTCATGTTATCACATTGATCCATGAAGGCACAATGCTCCAATAATTTTATTCAGCAATCAAAGCGGTTCTGATTATTGTCTGGGGTCATGGTAAGCATATAATCAACCAAATTTGTTTTTTAGAGGATGAACAATTAGAAGTCATTTTAAATCATACTAATTACAGGGGAAATTAAAACACTGACATTTTGTTCTGTTTTTGTTTGGGAACCATACCCAGTGACACTCAGGGGTTACTTCTGGCTATGCACTCAGAAATCGCTCCTGGCTTGGGGGACCACATGGGATGCCGGGGGATTGAACTGCAGTACATCCTTGGTCAGCGTGTGCAAGGCAAACACGCCTTTCCACTTGTGCCACTGCTTCGACCCCTGAAAATTCTTTGAATGAAGTCAGTTTCCATTTAAAGAGCTGCCATGGTAGTGATACTCTTAGAAAAAAATAATGATTTTGAATAAATCATTCTGTATTAGTGTTGATAATCCTTGACAGATATTTTAGTCTTGAGGAAGAACATTTATGTGCTACATTATTTTAATATGTTTTATTATTGAGTTAATTATTAAAGTTCAATTATTATTTTAGTGTACAATTACTGAGCTTTAAATATAAAGCTTCCTTCACTACTATATTTAGGTCACTTCTAGTCTACCTGCACTTCTATCCTGATATTTCTTTGCCACACTTGAGAAATTCAGCTTCGTTGTCCAAATGGGGGCTATGTTTTTTATTTTTTACCAGATACTTCCCATTCCTTTTTCAGTTCTATTATATACCACATATGAATTAGATAAACTAGCATTAGTTCCCCCTTTGATATTTCACTTAAAATGGTGTTCTAGTTCTAACCAAGTTGTAGCAAGTTAAGATTTTATCTTTCCTCACTTGAGAAGTATGTATTTAAACATACTCAGCTCTAAATTTGTTTATTTTATTCTTTTATTCCATAATCGTAAACATCACTTAAATGTTTTTTGAATTGTTTTTGAACCACACCCAGTGATACTCAGGGCTTACAAATGATTGTGAGCTCAGAGAACCACATATGGTGTCTGTGATTGAACCCAGGTTGGCATATTGCAATGTACTCTCACTTCAGTTCAACTTGAGTCTACTTTTTAAATTATTTTTGTTTATTCTTCCACACCTAACAATGCTCAGGAAACCATATGTGGTTCTTGGAGTTAAACCCAGGTGCAAGGCAAGCACCTTATTTATTCTCCAATCTCTTAGGTCCCTCTAAATTGTTGATTTTCATTAAATAACAACATTTTCCATGGGTCATCCCTATGATTTCATTTCTATTATTCTATTCATTCTTTTCCATATTTCTATGCATGACCCTACTTTAAAATAAGTGAATCTCAGTTCAAGGAGATAAAGACATTGGAGGAGAATTACTAACTATTAAATAACAGGGACCCATAAATCTGAACCCACTCAATTTAATCTTCATTATGCAGAAATGTCAGATCAAGTACTTTATTTGTTGTATGCATTATATACTTTATAAAAATTAAAGAATATATTGAAACCATTCTAAAGTAACCTATCAGTTACATCACATAATCTAGGTATATTAATATTTCAAGCAATACTACTATTATTAAAATTATTTTATTCATTTTCAAATCATTAGCATATATATTTTTTAAATTTACATTCTTAAATTTAGTATTTTTTCTGTCTGAAGACACTTGTGGCTCTACTTTTCTATTACAATATACTACCTAATATACCCACAATTGTGTCATTGATGTTTTGATAGAAATATTTTATTTATATTTTAATCTAGATTAAATATAGCATTAAGTATTATAAAGGTTTTCTGACATGTGTAGATATGATTCATACAGATAGTACAAGAATACGAATGCATATTTATTGAAATATTTTAAGCTTTTTTAGATCATAATCACCTTATATCAATTATGTGCATTATGTATGTCTCCTTCAGCAATATACTTAATGTCATACTCATTACATAAAAGTATAAAGTAAGAATTTAGATGTAGATTTGCCTATTTGACATGTAATATTTTTTAATATCCATTAAAAGTCATGAAAATACTAAGTGTTTTGGAATTTGAACTCAACGCTAACTAATAGGGCTCAATATATTTGGCCTAAAGCACCATTGGTCCATAGTGGTTTGATGGAATGACTAGGTAATATTTTCTAAGAGCAGTACTGTTTTCAGAGAAAGGTACTAAGTACTCCTGTTCTCTTTATTTTCAATCTTAATTTAATTTTCAATTACAATTTAATTTTCAATCTTAATCTTTAGTCTTTATTTTTAGTTTCAGGCTTTTTATTCAGTGAATATTCTCACAGATGTATTTACAAATAATCCAGAGATTCTTACATTTCCATGGCCACTCTCATAAGCATATGTTCACTGTCTGCTCTCCAGAGCTCCTATACTAATCATATAATCACTCTCAATTCCTAATCAAATGCTAAATCACAAAATAGGACACAAATATATATATATAGATACATATAACATAATATAGATATAAATATAAACGTAGATATATTTTGTTCTTACATGGATCTCGTCCTTTCTTCAAAACAAGGCTAACAATGAATCAATTACTGACAATTCTAACTCTTTTTTTATTTTTTCTTTATTTAAACATCTTGATTACATATATGATTGTGATTAGGTTTCAGTCATGAAAAGAACACCCCCTTCACTAGTGCAGCATTCCCACCACCAAAATCCTGAGATGTAATATTTTTACACTCAGTTGCTGCTTAGAACTTTTTTGAGTTAAATCATGCTTATATGAGATATGTAATTTTCATTTTACATGAAAATAGCATCTATTATGTGCTTTTTAGTCTTTCTGATTCAAAATCATACTGTGATGATTATAGACAATTGGCATAAATAAAGAGGCAGTAATACAAATGTAGACTGTATTATTCAATAAAAGAAAATATGTGGAATGTGTTCCTGAACTAGAAATAATACAATAATAGAAATTATGAACATGTATATTCAATATAAAATATTTATATAAATATATAATAAAAATATCTCTATATAGAAATATATATAAAACATGTCTGTGTATTTATATGATTGTCATAGTAGTTGCTAGTGTAGTTATTTTTCTAACTGCACTCACCACTCTTTTGTGGTCAGCTTCACATCATGGCTGGTCCTTCCAGCCCTAAAGGCAAGGATTGTACCCACTATGTCATCCCTAATGTCCTAAATCTTACTTTTCCTACATGAACAATTCATTCTATTTTACTCCATTTGTCTACCACCTAACTTTCCATTAGTCTTATTTCAAATTCTTCAAACTTTTAATTTAATTTTAAATGTACTATATGTATGCATGCTTTTGTGAGGGGAGAAGTTTGCAACACATCTAGTGATGCTCTTGGCCTGCTCCTGACCCTGTGTGCACAGATAACTACTGTGATACTTAGGAGACTATTTCTGTTGCCAGGGATCATACAGAAGCTAGCCAAATACACGGCTTAACTCTTTTACTATCTATTTGTAAATAAGTGCATTTGTTTCCAAAAAGATTCATGGAGCTCAAAGATAGATAGATGTAGTTTAATTCTATATTAATGTAATCATCTTAAAATATAATATTTAGGAGCCCGGGAGATAGCATGGAGGTAAGGCGTTTGCCTTTCATGCAAAAGGTCATCGGTTCGAATCCCGGTGCCCCATATGGTCCCCTGTGCCTGCCAGGAGCAATTTCTGAGCATGGAGCTAGGAGTAACCCCTGAGCACTGCCGGGTGTGACCCAAAAAACCAAATATATATATATATATAATATTTAATATATTTCATACTAATCATTTATGTTGTGTTTTTAATCAGTCATCACAGATTATAAAATCACCATTATCGGGTCTTCGGTGATAGCACAGCGGAAGGGCATTTGCCTTGCATGGGG
>PVKC010017179.1:0-20092 GCA_004027635.1 Crocidura indochinensis
CGCTAATTCAGTCCATTTACTCTTCAGCACCATTGTTAGTTGTAGCTAATGTATGAACCCTTGATATTTCTTTTCCTACAGAGCCCTGGGGCTTTTAATTTTCTTTTGCTAATCATTTTTCTACTCTTTCACAATATACTAGCCAACTGAGAGTAGCAATCAGAAGAGTTAGAATAAGAAAATGTTAAGTCATCACTTATGACCACCATCCAGCTTTGCCTGTGTGCTTAGAAACTATGGAAACTGATGAGATGTTCTGTTACTGGCATCAATTTCCAGCACATTTAAATGTCCTGGAAACAGCTGCAAGGCTTTTGACATTACTAAAAACATCACTTATTATGATATATGTGTATAATTCACTCACAATTATGTGTCTAGGTGAAATTTAAACATATCATATGTTTCAATGATGATAAACTATTGCTTTTACTAGTATTATTTGTTATGGATTGTGCTGACTTTGGGGTGTTGGGGCCACACCCAGCAGTACTCAGGGATTATGCCTACCTCTGCTTTTAGGAATTGCTCCTGGTGGTGCTCAGGGGACCATATGAGATGTCGGAAATGAACCCAGGATGGTCTTATGTAAGGCCCTACCTGCTGTATTATTATGCTAGTTATTGTTAACTTTTTAAGGATAAGGATAATACTTTTTAGAAGCTGTATGGGAAATTTTTAATGGTGTTTCCTAGCTGTAATCATGTAATGGGATTTTTTTGAACCCATTTTAATTGACTTACTTAATTATACCATGTCTGAGATACCATCCTCTGAGATTTCAGAGGAATGATTCAAAGTCTTCTGAAAGGAGCAGAAGAGATAGTACAGCAGTAGGGTATTTGGCTGGCATGCAGTCAATCTGGGATGGACCTGGGTTTGAGTCCCAACATCCCATATGGTCTCCTGAGCCTGTCATGAGTGATTTCTGAATATAGAGCCTGGAGTAACCCCTGAGTGCCACCGCTGGGTGTGGCCCCCAATAAAAAAATCAAAGTCTTCTAAAAAATTCAAACATTCTTATTTGAAGTCCCTTGTCACTTTAAACTCTTAGGTGTGGGGATACCAAGTTTTGTAAATTATGATTTCTTCATGTTCAAATTATTTTATAGTTAGAGACCTTCTAATCTTACATTTACCAGACCAGCCACAGATAGCTTGGAATAAGCACCAATAATACTGTTCTTCATAGATTAAAAAGGAAAAAGTGAATAAGATGCCACACTTTTTGAAATGATGAGACTCTTTCCTATATAGGTCACCTTATGTATCTTTCCTGGCTTAAATAGAAAAGGCAAAGCATTCTTTGACTATATTCTAGTTGTAGAAAGTAGAGGTATATACACAAGACTGTTTCTTTGTAAGTTTCCCACCACACTTAGATGATTTTCTCTTTGTCCCAACACAATTTAGTAAATTCTGGCTCCAGTTGTAAAAACAAAAAATATTACTTCATTCTACTCATGCAATCTGGAGTGCTTAAACTACACCCATTAGTTATCCAGTAAACAACAGGAAGAAAAAGGGCTTGGAACCAGTTGCAAGGAAGCTGACAACTTGATTTTTTTGGCATGCAGCAATTTCAGATAGCATCTTGATTTCATCAGGACACATATTGATTTGCACATCTCTCTCTGGTTCCATATTTCTTCTCTCTTGGTTTCACACAACACATTCAGAGCTCTGATCCCCCTCATGTGAGTGAATAGCCAGCTTCTATACCACAGTGGAAGTCAGGAGCAGCACTGGTAGAAGAGATAGGAGTTTAACTCCCTGTGCTCATTATAGTAGGACCCTAGTCATTAAAGTGAAGGATCTAGCTCTCATCCTTTCCCCCATTCAGTTCTACCCACCCAGCTCCCGAGTCAAGTCTTCCATGGGCAGGTGGGCTGTGGGTCAAGTTTCCATATATATCAGATTGGTCATGTTGGTGGGAAGTAAAGGGAAAGTTTGCCCTGCCTTCTCCTGTGTGTCTCCATTCTCAAATCCTGACCATGATAGCTGCATGGTGGATGTGCATGGAATGAGAAAATTCTACTTAGTCAAGGAAGTTTTGGAAGAAAATAATTTTATTGAGTCTTATCTAAAAAAAAAAGTTCAACTCAGAGATATTGATGAAATTAACAGAATTGACAGAGGAATGAGCAACTTCCTGTTTTTTTTTTTATTTTATTTTAACACCTTGAATACATACATAATTGTGTTTGGGTTTCAGTCATGTAAAGAGCACCACCCATCACCAGTGCAACTTTCCCATCACCTTTGTCCCAAATCTCCCTCCTCCCGCCCATCCCCCACCTGTACTCTGGACAGGCTCTCCATTTCCCTCATATGCAACTTCCTGTTTTAAAATGCTTTCAAAAATACACCTTTCTATGAGGGCTAGATGGTCTAGCTCAGAATATGAAGCTCACCACAAAGAGTGGTGAGTGCAGTTAGAGAAAGAGCTACACTGACAGCTATCATAACAATGTGAATGAATAAGGGAAGTAGAAAGCCTGTCTCAAATACAGGCGAGACTGGGTTAGGGAGGTGGGAGGTTTGGGCATTGGTGATGGGAATGTTGCACTGGTGAAGGTGGGTGTTCTTTATGTGACTGAAACCCAACTACAATAATGTTTGTAATCAAAGTGTTTAAATAAAGATATATTAAAAATAAACCTCTCTAATTTTTGACCATCCAAAACTGGATGCTTAGGATCAGAAGGAATCATAGCCATTGCTCACTTATTTCCTAGTCTCATGTGAATTTTCAGTTCTGTTTTTTTTGTTTGTTTTTTTGTTTTGTTTTGTTTTTTTTTTGCTGTTGTTGCTGTTTTTTTGTTTGTGTTTTTTTTTGTTTTTTTCTTCTTTTTTGTTTTTTTTGTTTTTTTGATCCATACCTAGTGATGCTCAGGGGTTACTCCTGGATATGTGCTCAGAAATCACTCCTGGCTTGGGGAACCATATGGGACGCTGGATTTCTAACCACCACCCATCCTGGATCAGCTGAGTGTAAGGCAAACACCCTACCATTGTGCTATCGATACTGCCCCGGAATTTTTAGTTCTGATATCAAACATTACCTTCCTTATCCATGAGATAAGGAGTTCAAGAAATTTCTGTTAGCTCTGGCTAGGCTCCCTTTAACCACTCCTCTGGGGAGCAGGGGACATTCATAATAATGGATTGTTCAGGAGTGATTGTTATTCATCTGTGCATCTGGAGCATTCCACTGTGCCTATTGAGTCCCTGAAGGTCACAGGGTCCCTTCCTCCTCATCTTCTTTCTCTCTGCACTCCAACCTATCTCTAGATGCTATTTCAATTCACACCATCTTATGATTTTATAGAGGATCCAGATTGAGGGTATAATGGGCTCAACTTTGGATTGGTGTCTCACCCTGTGACAGATAGAATGGTAACCCCCAACGATGTCTAGTATTGCAAAACCTGTAAATATGTTGCCTTTTATGACAAATACAATTTTTCAAATGTGATTAAGTTAAATATCTTTACTTGAGACGATTCTCATTCATGTAGTTAGAGTCTGTTTATTTGCCACCTTTTTAACGTAAGAGCAACTTGAGGGTTCAGAGATGTGGTAGACCACCTGCCTGCATAAGCCATGACCCTGGCATTATCAACATCAGTAAATGTCATCCTGGCAACCCTCCTATATGTAGTTTCTGACATTATTGTAAATCTGCTGTCTCTGGCACACTATAACCCTTGAGTGACCTCAGAGATTAAAATAACAATAAATGGAAGGTCAAAGAGAACAATGGATATATTACAAAAAGGATTCATACTGCCAACTCCAGCATTTTACTCTTGGGA
Organism: Crocidura indochinensis; assembly: GCA_004027635.1. Taxonomy (NCBI): domain Eukaryota; kingdom Metazoa; phylum Chordata; class Mammalia; order Eulipotyphla; family Soricidae; genus Crocidura; species Crocidura indochinensis. The sequence continues at coordinate 3,819 of PVKC010017179.1, forward strand.
AATTATTTCCAAAAAATAAAAGGGAGAGAAAGAATTTCTTATCTATATTCAGAAATGAAGTGAGTCCACACAGATGGCCATGTTAAAACAACAGGGTGTGTTGGTTTATTTGACTCACTCATAAGAATTATTAAAATGCTCTTGAAGAGAAGCAGGAAGGCAGAACTAGCTCTGATCAAGTTATGTAACCACAATGAGTTGAGCCCAAAAGGAAATGCAGGGCTCTGCTGGGGACCCAACTCCCTCTTTCCCCAGTGGCCTTGTTCATCAGCTCCTTCCTGCCTGGAAGAAAGGAGTCCTAGATCAATCCTTCATTTGGGGAGAATTAAGTTTCCTGGTAAAAGTTTAAATAAACATTATTTAAAATGTCTGGAAAGAAAAAACTATTCCACTTCTCAAATCTGCACAATCCTTGAGCCTGAAAACAGATTGTGAAGTGCAGTGACTGAATAGCATGCTGTAACTGAATGCCAGGCCAAGTTTTACATTCCTGGAGCAGTTCGGAAAACACTTGAACTCAACACCGTTATTTATTATCCATTATTTTAATTTAGTTGGCAAGAGTTGACAAGTTGACAGAGCCTGGAACTTTGCTTCAGGGCAAAGACATTTTTCTTGCTACCTTAGAGTCTGGAGGAATATCTAGACAAAGTTCAAACATGCACAGATGATCCTTCCAGTTGCTCCTGTGTGAGTAAATCCACATACAGACAGACTGTCCACCACCATGTTTTGATGCCTTGTTTTACATTATTTGATTGATGTGCTTGGCATATGTAGACTATAATTACTGGGCTGATGTAGAAATGCCCAAGTATTTTAAAATAATACAAAGCAATATAAATGCTGTGGTAGCAACAGGTTAAGCAATCTTAAATTAACATGGTTTTTCAATGTTGGATAATTTTTCTTTCAAATTGAGAAATATTGTGATTTTTCTATAAAATAGATTATTAATATAAATATTTAATTTTCAGTGACTGCTTTATTTTCTAGGTACTTTGTATATTTTATTGCTTTTGGGCTTTTTTTTTGGGGGGGTGTCACACCTGGCAGCGCTCAGGGGTTAGTCCTGACTCTATGCTCAGAAATCAATCCTGGCAGGCTCAGGGGACCATATGGAATGCTGGGAATCGAACCACCGTCCTTCTGCATGACAGGCAAAATTCTTACCTCCATGCTATCTCTTCGGACCCATATATTTGATTTTATCTCATTCAATTCTTTAAACTAAAGTCTGACAGCCACAGAGATGGTTAGGGGTTGAGGCACATGCCTTACATGCTGTCTGCCCATTTCAACGCCTGACACCACATACTCCCTGCCCCCATATATTGCTGGGCACAGCCCTGTAAACTCCCAAGCTCTGCCAGGATGACCTGGGCATCCCCTACATTGCAGAGCCTAGTTAGCACTGCATCCATGCAAACACCACTTGAGACCTTCCCCAACCACCCAAAAATGTAGAAAAAAATTTTGGAGTTGGGGTCATTGTCACTTTATAGGTGAAGACTCTGAGGCTTAGGATGTTTCTATGGATATCCAATATAGAAGGACCAGTGGTAGGAAAAAATTAATGACAATAGTAATAACAGCAATGATAGTAACAATAGGCATAATCCATCACACTCTCCCAGGTGCCACTATAAGCTCACCCCATTTACAGGCTCCTTCAAACAAGGCCAGTTCAAACTGGTCAGTTCTGCTGTGATCTCCATTTGAGAGACATATGCCTTCCATTAATATCTTGGTCATTACCAGAGTCTCCTTTGGAGTTTTGTAACATGGCTTTCTTTATAGAATACATTAACTTTACTTCTATCTAAGTTAATTAAGACAATGGTTTTTTTTTTTTCAGAGCAAATGCTGATATAAGACTGGCAACTTATTCCCTGACACATATCTTAGTAGAGTTTTTGATTTGCATCTGGTCTAGGGAACTCTGCCCTAGATCTGGTCAGCTGGATATCCTCAGAAACAAGTTGCCTGCCCCTGCCAGAATGCTCAGGACGAAAGCATAAGTTCCTAGATCTCATGTCTCTCTCTCGAGTGAATTTATCATTTTGGGGAAACCTCATCAGGAAACTTCCTCAGAAAAAGTACAATGGAAGAATACATTTGTAAGATCTTTTATGTTTTTTGCTGTATTTCTCAATGTGCTATGACTAAAACATTTTATTGCTCATAAAACAATATTTTCTTGTTTCTTTTTTCAGAATATTAGAACATATTTTTAAATATTTTAAATGTTTTGCTTTATGGATTATTTATTCCAACTTCTCTTTTTATTGTTTGCTTTGTTCTCTCCTGCTAGAAATCTAGAGTTCAGCACACAGTGCTCCTGGTGTCCCCCTGATGAAGGGTGGAATCTGACAAACTGCCAGGAAGCTCTTGAGGTTCGAGGGCTTTTCTAACTGTCAAGTGCACTGAGAATTCTCAGGTGAGTTTATTGTAAGCATCTGCAGTGCTGCTGTGCCATGTCTTCTCTTTGGCACTGAGCAATAGAAAATGAATACATAGATGAATAAGTCTTCAGTACCTATCACTGTGTTTATTTTTCAGTATATTTTTATACTAAACATTTTATTGTGCTAAAGGGAGATGGTTTTCAGTATTTTTTCAGTGTTGCTTTCATTTAATAAGGATAGAATTCAATCAGGAGAGGGAAGCCTTGGTTTTGTTTTAGGGACATACCTAGCAATGCATAGGGCACCATGAGGAATTTGGGATGCATGCAAACTATCCACTCACTCTAGCCCTTTGAGATAGTTTTGAGCTATCTCAAAGTTACTTTAAGCTTTGGAATCTTTATATTGTTGATTTTTTGGGTTACATCCAGTGGTGCTCAGGGTTTTTACTCTTTGCTCTGTGCACAGGAATCTCTTCTGAAGGTTTGGGGGACCATTTGAGGATCTGGGATTGAACTTGGGCTGGCTGCATGCAAGGCAAGCAAGCATCTTACCTGCTGTACTATTATTTCTCCAGCTCCCAAATTTTGGAATCTTGTGAGTGATAAGAAAGAGACAGGGGCATAGAGATGGGAATAGAGACTTGGAGTAGATTTTTTTGACCCACAGATAATTGTGGAGATGATGAAATCTAACTACCCCATGTGGACACACCTAACTACTAACTGTGGGTATCTCAGTTGGCAAAAGATTAAGTGGCAAATCTACACTGAATGTACCATATTTTGGTACAGAGAGACTTTTATATATAAAATGAGTTCTTGGCACTATAAGTTATCTTTGAAAAATTATGTAGTAAATGTTCAATGCCAGAGGCAACACCTACATAGACCGATGGTAGAGGCATGTGCTCTGGATTCAAAGAAGCTATCTTTCAGATCCTGTTCTCACAAGCAACCAGTTTCTCCACAGTCAGAGCTTTGATATCTCACTGAAATGCTCTGGTTGGTTTTACTTGCTGTGTCTCTCAAGAGTTACCATCACAATGGCAGCAGCAATATATATTACCAATTTAATCTGCACAGGCAGTAGTCCTTAGGTGTGAAATGGTCTGGGAGGGCAGGCTAGGGTGTGGGCTCAAAATGAAGGTGCTGTAGGAATAAGGAAGTGCAAGAAGCTCAGAGAGCTGAGAGTACTCTTAGGCCCAAAAGGAAAACAAGGCCCAGAATAGACTGTGCCGCAGGGTTTCCTTCAAACCTTCTTTCCAGCAGGGAGGTTTGAAGGAGGTTTTCTCCTGTGGTGGCAGCTATGTCACTGAGTCAAAGCTGCTGAGTAATGGAGCCTTCCACCTGTGTGGCTGTCCATATGGTTTCAGGGAGGCAGCCTCAGTTCCAGGTCTCTAGACTCCGTGGAAAGGAAAGGGGGAAAAGGGGAAGTAGAGTGCTTTTTATAGTTTCTTCTTCATCTCCTACACAGCTTCTCTCTCACCCCAGAAGTCTCCATTGATTTCATTACTGTTGGTCAGAGTATGTCCTGGGGCCAGCCTGGAGGCAATATGCTGGGCTCAAACCCACTAACTTTTCAATTTTGAGAATATTCACCAGCTACTTGTCATGAGGCAGGGGACTGACTTGTGGGCATCATGGGTTGGGTAAGACTGTCTCTAACATTGTCACATCCATGTGCACAAGTGCCCTCATGACTCTGCAAACAAACAAACATACAAACAAAAATTGGATTTGGAAAAGTCAGCTTATTTGTATTTGCTGGTGCATGGATTCAAACTGGCATAGAGTTGTTTGGTTTGTTTGGTTTGTTTTTACAGTTCATATTTTGATTATTTACTGCTGAAAGCAGTCACCAATGATGCTCAGGCTCCATTTAGGTTCTTTTGTTTTTGTTTTTAATTTAGTTTCAAGGTTGTTTATAATATAGTTTTCCCCACAGGTAAAGCTGTTCATGGTTGAGTTACAGTCATACAATGTACAACAATCTTCACCAGTGTGCATTTCCTGCCACCAATGTCAACTGTTTCCCTCCCACGCACACTCAACTGCCTGTCTCAGGGATAAACATTTTACTTTACCATCTCTTTCTTTTCTTTTTTGACACTGTTGTTTACAATACTGTTAATGAAAGGGTGCCATATATGTCACTTTATCCCCTTTCAGTACACAGTTCTTGTCCAGAGTTATCAGTTGTAATATAACTTTAATAGTTGACCCTTCTATACTCTAACTGCTCTTGTGGTAAGCTTCCAATCATGGACTTGTTCTCCTAATCCTCATACCTATTGTCTCTTAATATTACCCCCACACTGTCTTTTATTTTTCTTATATCCCATAGATGAGTAAGATTAATCTATGTTTATTCTTCTCCCTCTGACTCATTTAACTAAGCATAATTATTTATCCATGTATAAGCAAATTTCATGACTTCATTTTTCATGAAGATAATCATATATTTTATTAATTATATTTATATGGAAATGATATTAATTAATTCCATAATATTGAGCCATCCTTACATTTCTGATATAAAACCATTGTGGGCTTTGGTTTCTTTCTCTTTTGTGACCAAATGAATTCTGAATCTTGCACAGTAATATTTAAGGTACATAGTTACAATGAATCAGGGTCATTCCCACCACCAGTGTTGTCCTCCTTCCATTTCTGTTCCCAGCATGCATCCCGTATATCCCTCATCTGACCCCTGGGCTGCTAGTGTAACTGGTCCCCTCTGTGTATAGCTTGTTGTAGATTGGGTATCAATTCTGTTGTCATTGACCTTGGATTTGGTGTTTAAGTCTGATCATTTTTTATTTCAACTCAATGTTCATACATAGAGTTTGGTACTGGTACCCTCCATTTTTTCCCACTTCATTCATGAGGCAGAACAAGATAATTCAAGTTATGTAGTTCTGTTGAAAAAAAAAAAACAAAACTGGGAGGATTCCGTCCAGAGGTTATAAATATCAATTAAAAAGAAGAAAGGGGAAAAAGAAGAAAAAAAAACAGCAACTACAAAAAAGCAACCATATACTAAAAGCAACCACCATCATAAAATAACCATGAGAATAAAAGAAAATAAAAAATAAAGAAGAAAAAAAGAAGCTTTTTGGTAGAGTCTTTTAGGATTTTCATGTCATCTGCAAACAGTGAGAGCTTGACTTCTTCCTTTTCTATCTGGATTCCCTTGATATCTTTTTCTTGCCTGATTGCTATAGCAAGGTCTTCCAGTGCTATGTTGAATAGAAGTGGTGAGAGAAGACAGCCTTGCCTTGTGCCAGAATTAAGAGGGAAGGCTTTTAGTTTTTCTCCATTGAGGATAATATTTGCTACTGGCTTGTGGTAGATGGTCTTAACTATATTGAGAAAGGTTCCTTTCATTTCCATCTTGCTGAGAGTTTTTATCAAGAATGGGTGTTGGACCTTATCAAATGTTTTCTATGCGCCTATTGATATGATCATGTGATTTTTACTTTTCTTGTTGTTGATGTTGTGTATTATGTTGATAGATTTACGGATGTTGGCTTCATAGAAACTATTTGGAAGTGTTCCCGTTTTTCCAATTTTATGAAAGAGCCTGGTCAGGATTAGTAGTAGCTCCTTGAAAAAATAAACTGTACTCACAGGCATTAGGACCCTGTAAAAATCTTGGTTGCCTGTCCATGGGGCATTTGGGAAATAAAGGGATGTAGCATAAATATTAGTTGAGACATACCTTCAGTTGACATTCTAAGATGACTCAGATTTAATATTTGCATGGATTCAAATATCCTTTATATAATAATTATTGCTCACTTTTCTTAAAGCCTCTCTTAAAAATTATTCAGTTATATAAACACACTTATGAGGAACATTTGCATAGATTCAAATATTTTTATGTAGTCTTAGAGAATAATTATTCACCTTCAAATCTAACTTTGCTCTTAACGTGCAGCCATAGTAAGAGTTATTATTTCAGGCCCCAGTTCAGTGTGAATAAAACCAAAACAATTCTCAAACTGACCTTGCTACTGAGAAACTACTGATAGCAAGAAGCAGCCTCAAAAATGAAACTATCCTGGTTCAGAAATATGCCTTGAACAACTTGCCTTTATGCCTATGCCTTTTGATCTGTCAAGAAATTGAGTATAAGTATCCCACCTAGAATAAACAAAACAGAACTTGAACACAACTTGACTCCTTGGCCTCTGTTACTCATTAGCCCACTCCAGTACACACCTTTCAAGGGACCCCAGAAGATTCCTTTGTGTCAAGAGAAACTGGTCAGTGATACACACCAGTGGCACTAAGGGTTTACTCCTTACTCTTCACTCAGAAACCACTCCTGGCAGGCACAGGGGACCATAAGGGATGCTAGGGATTGAGCCTGGGTTGGCTGCATGCAAGACAAACATAGTACCTGCTGTGCTAGTGCTCTGACTCCTAAAGTATAACTATTTCTGCCTGTGGCCTTAACTTATATTTTATCACTGACAGAAATCTCCTTTTGTTTCTCTTCATCTTTTTTTTACCCATTTCTCAATGATTGTATCTTCTTTGTCAGTCATTTGTTCCTCACAGACCATATCTCCTGCCTTCAATGCCCTACAACTTTTCCATTCTTAGTATAAAGCCAACCTACAGTTGACTGTTTTTTAATAATAATAAATAACAAGTTCCTTGAGGTCATGAATCTTCTGTTTATTTATTTAATGATTGTGGTTTTGGTGATTGTGATTGGTGATTTTCAGGGTTACTCTTGGCTCTGTGCTCAGAAATCACTCCTGGCAGGCATGCGGGACCATATGGGATTCCGGGATTCAAGCCACCATCCATCCTGAATCAGCTGCTTGCAAGGCAAATGCCCTACCACTGTGCTATCTCTCTGGACCAAATCTTCTATTTATTATCAAAACTGTTGACAAGGCAACAAATTGCATGATTGGAGACAGCAAAAATTTCAGAAAGAAAAAAAGCTTTTTATTACATTTAGAGTTCAAAATACAAATCTTCCCCTATGAGTGGATAAATATTAAAAGTGCACACCATATGCTTCTACTATGTATTGAAAATCAAACAGATTCCAGAGTTATATATTTATCTTGAGACCTGATGATAAAGAGAATTAATCTATATTGAAAATACATTTTAATTAATATTTTTATCTAAACACCTTGATTACAACATGATTATGGTTGGGTTTCAGTCATGAACACCCCCCTTCACCCGTGCAACACTCCCATCACCAATGTCCCAAATCTCCCTGTTCCCCACCCCACCCCTGCCTATACTCTAGACAGGCTTTCTACTTCCCTCGTTCATTTTCATTGTTAGGATAGTTCTCAATGTAGTTATTGCTCTAACTACACTCATCGCTTTTTGTGGTGAGCTTCAGGAAGTGAGCTGGAACTTCCAGCTCTCCTCTATTTTGTCTCTGAAAATTAATGCAAGAATGTCTTTCATTTTTATTTCTTTTTTGTTTGTTTGTTTGGTTTTTTTGGGGGCCACACTCGGCGGTGCTCAGGGTTTACTCGTGGCTGTCTGCTCAGAAATAGCTCCTGGCAGCCACAGAGAACCATATGGGACACTGGGATTCGAACCAGCCACCTTTGGTCCTGGATCGGCTGCTTGCAAGGCAAACGCCGCTGTGCTATCTCTCCGGACCCTCATTTTTCTTAAAACCCATATATGAATGAGACTATTCTGAGTCTTTCTCTCTCCATCTGACTTATTTCACTCAGCATAATAGATTTTTGAGGGACCAGAGCAATAGCACAGCAGGCAGGGTGTTTGCCTTGCATGTGGTCAACCCGGATTTGAAACCTGGCATCTTGAGGTTCCTTGAGTCTGCCAGGAGTGACTCCTGAATATAGAGTTAGGAGTAACCCCTGAGCACTGCCACGTATGGCCCACTCACACCCCCCAAAAAGAAAGAAAATACTTTTTTGGAAAAAATGTTTCATCTACACTGGAGCATCCAGTTACTTAGAAAATAGACACTGCTGGACTGGAGCAATTGTACAATGGGTAGGGCATTTGCCTTCTGTAAGGCAAATGGGTTTGATTCCCTTACATACCATATGGTCCTAGAGTACTGCCAGGAGTAATTTTTGAGTGCAGAGCCAAAAGTAACTCCTGAGCATTCTTGTGGTTCCAAGCCTAAACAACAAAAACAAACCACACAAACCAGACATTGATTTGGAAGTTCTCCAGTTAAGCTATGATTGAAAATATTATATAATTATTTTCAACTAATTCTAACAACTAAGATGACTTAATTAATAAGACATATTTATAAGCAAAAATTATGGATTTTCAAAATATTGTTTCGGGATTATTCAGATTTAACAATTAATATGAATTTCATGTCATGTTTATCATGTGTAATCATGGAACTACTTTTAGTTAAAGAATATATATCCATTATTTATATAAGTGGATTATGTCTTAATTTTATACTAGTCATTCAATTTTTGCATTTGAAGTGTCAAGTCTGCTCCACTCTGAATGATTTCTTCCTCAGACTTCGGTTTTAATACATTTATAGAAAAGGAAATACTGGAAATAGAATCAAGTTTCATCTTAATTACTGGGGCAAGTAGCATGAGCTTCAGAACATAAGGCAGTAAAGATAAAATAAAATGCTATAGGTGAAGAAAAACACCTTTGCTCAAAGGGAAAAATGACAGGGTGGCTGAAAAACTAGTTCAGCATGCTTAATTATTGAACTGGTGCTTTCTGTAGTTCTCATCAAGATCTTACACATTTTCTTGGAAAATGATTCTACATCAGTTTTCATTTCTTTTGGAAAGTTTCCACGTGTAAATGATTGAAGGAATCTTTAAAAACAGGATTTGTGGTTTCATTTGGCAGATGTTCCTGATGATGGAAAAGCTGGAAGGTTGCTATCAGGAAAAGCCAGCTTTGAATGGTCTCAGAATGTCAGGATGGTCCGTATACTGAAGCAGAAAGAGAAGATAGGAACTGTTTAACATTGAAATGATGCAGAGTCTTCCACAGGCACTCACTGTATCTCCAGGGAAAGCTGACCTGTGCCTGTCTCTCTGTACTTGGGTTGGACTACGGTCAAGCACAATCTGTGATTAATGGTTCTCTCTTGGGTCTCTTATAACCTTAAGCTCAATCACACATCCTGAACATGACTGCATTTAGGTTCATTAAATATGATGATGTGGGGGCCGGGCGGTGGCGCTGGAGGTAAGGTGCCTGCCTTGCATGCGCTAACCTAGGACGGACCGCGGTTCAATCCCCCAGTTCCCCATATGGTCCTCCGTGCCTGCCAGGAGCGACTTCTGAGCGAATAGCCAGGAGTAACCCCTGAGCGTCACCGGGTGTGGTCCAAAAGCCAAAAATAAATAAATAAATAAATATGATGCATCTCCAAAGGGAGAAAAAATAGTCTGAATATCATTGTGCGGGAATAGCAATAGAGAGCAAACACATAATGAGTTCTTGCATTTAGTCATACATTTTATCAGTTAAATCTCAATATAAACAGCAGTGTTGCCAGGAAGATTCTATTGTTATTTCCATTTTAGAGATTAGAAAGACTGTCTCTATGGAGAGAGTGATAACTTGCTACAGGCCATATTTCTGAGTGTGAGTGTAGGGATCTAAACCCAAATACAAAAGTAGCATAAATTATAATTGATAGGTAGCCTGCCTGAGGGAATAAAAGTTTAGTAAATAGAACATGATAAGGAAGTACCTACGGAGTCTTAGAAGCAGATAGTAAAGGTGCTTTGTAATCTTAGAATCTTGGAAAGATCAGAAATGTAACCTTACAATCAAAAGATAATTTGGCTGATCTTTGCTTGAAATTTTGGGAGTAGGAATTGACCAAGTTGTGTTCAGGAGGTTTCGACAATTGTCAGCTAACAGGGAAGGTTGTTCAGTACAAGGGCCTGAGATGCTAGGGATTACCAAGACTACCCAAGGGTTCTTGGAGGCTTCTACAGGGCTCCACATGGTGGTTCTTGATGGACCATGTGGAGCTGGGAATCAGGCCCAAATTGAGCATATGCCTAGCAAGCACCTTGACTGCTTATTATCTCTTGGCCTTATATTTTTGTCAACTTTTTCCTACATACATATAAGTATATTATTTCTCATGTCAAAGACTTGGCATTGTATTGTAGATAGATATGTTTGTGTTTTCTGGAAGTTGGGTTAATAAAATGACTCCCTTTATAATGGTGTCATTGATTTCTCATTGAATTTAGCTATTCCTTAATGTTGAATTTTAAAAATTAGCTACTTTTATTATAGCTAATGTTTTGAGTTAATACATGTTATTTGTATCTTATTTGTATCTTTGTCTCTGAGAATAGACTCCCAGACAGAGAATTGCTATGACAAAGGGTATATGTTTTCTTTATTTTAATTTCTGATGCAAACGACAAAATGGTCTTCTAGGAAGGATGTAACCTGGTTCTATGAAATGCTAAGTTTTCTCCTTTCTCTAAATTCTTTCATAATAAATAACATTCATCAGATTTAATTTCCAGCATAATTTACCTCTTTCCAGAGCGAAGTAGGTCAAATCCTTCATTTATTTTTTCAAAAGGTAAAATGTGGGTTATTAAAGGATCAAGTGAAAACTTCTTAGCCATAAAATCTGCCACAAGTTTGGGGACAGAATCTTTACTCTTAAAGCCTGAGGGAAATGAAACACCATTATTAGATTTAGAGAGGGGTGCAAGCATAGAGGTTCTAAGAGAACTTTCCAAATAGATATTAAATGAAGTTTATTAAAGGTGCTACACCCCACATGTCACTATTACTGAAGTTAATAAATAATATCTTTTTTTTTTTTTGGTTTTTGGTTCACACCCGGCAGTGCTCAGGGGTTACTTCTGGCTCCATGCTCAGAAATTGCTCCTGGCAGGCACTGGGGACCATATGGGGCACCGGGATTCGAACCGATGACCTTTTGCATGAAAGGCAAACGCCTTACCTCCATGCTATCTCCCGGGCCCCAATAAATAATATCTTTTATAACCTTTCTGTTGCTTTGACTTTGTCTTTTATTCACCCCATATATACTCAGCTCAGATCCTTCATTATCTATTCTTTTGTAGAGAAAATCATAAAGATTCCCAGAGTCAGTGATCAAATTCAGAAATTGTGTAAATCTGGGAAATGAGTGTGGACATAAATTATTGTGGGTTTCCTGGGTCCTCCTTGGTGTTATTGTGATTGGCGTCATAAATTCACCGAGAGGCTGTGTACAAGTCTTGCTTTCTTATGGGTATATCAGGCATGTCTGTCTTGGGACATTTTTTGCATATTATTCCACTTATAGTTGTTTTAGGGCCTAGTTTATTTTTAATTCTATAGCTTTTTAAAATCTGGTCCTTTCATTGCACTAATGAAGGGGATGTATTTTTTATGACTAAAACCCAACTATAAACATGTTTGCAACTATGGTGCTTAAATAAAAATATTATAAATAAATAAAGTAAAAGCTAAATATAAAAAAATTGGTCTTGTCACTTGTAAAAAGAAAGAAGTCCTAATGCCTAACTACATACATACCACCAAAAACAGCCCCTTTCCATGTGCGTCCAGTTAGCAGTAAAGCGGGGTTGACAGAAAGAGTCTCTGAGCCAGGAGCAACCCCGACAATGACGCTGACTCCAAAGGATTCCTGGCAGCTCATCAGAGCAGCCATCTAGGATAAAATGGATACATTGCACTGAATTAGATAAACTTTGTGGGAGAGAAGAGCACATACTTCATTTCCTGTTTATTGATAAATTCATTAGCTCCAGCAATAGGAAATATCCAGAAAGTGTTTTCTGGATTTTATTTTGTCAGTGCTGAAACTAAAATCAATGCCTAACACTTGCAAAGCAGGTGCCCTCTAGCTAATCCACATCCCCAGGAAAAAAGTTTTTTAAGTGATACAATGGATAAATTGTTAGGGTTTAGGTTGCCTCTCTGAGAGGTGACCCTGATAAGTCAGTTTGTAGCTTGTTGGTAGAAGGAATAAAGCTTTGCTTTATTTATTTATTTGCTTTATTTCAATTGTGTGATCTCTTCCTTCAACCCTAGACCTTAACAAAAGGACTTTCAGTGAACTGAATTCTTCTTTACAAATATCATCACAAATATGTCCAGAGAGTCTGGTTCTACAAATAAAGGTAATATTTTATCATCACACAAATCTCAGCCAATTCATCAATTCAGTCATTTTCCTTTGTTTAAGTAAGTGGAGATGATGAACACAGTATCTTGAACTAGGTATATGGTGAAAAATATCTAAAAGGTATCATTTTTCTCTCTTCTGTTTTTATAGGTGCCACCCTCAGCTGTGCTCAATGACCCATTCCTTGTTATGGTTTGGTTTTGGTTTAGTGCTACCCCTAGTGACTCACTTAGGGGTTACCTGGGCATTTCCTAGTACCTACCATGGTGTCAAGTCGACCAATGACTTCAAATGAAAAGTCCACACCTCCTCCACTCATGTCCTTTAGCACCTCTTCGATGGGTTTCTGGAAGTCCTGAGGGCTGATGCACTCAGTGGCACCCACCTCTTTGGCCTTTGCAAATTTGTCTTTGTTGATGTCTATCCCAATGATCCTGGCTGCCCCCGCCACTTTGCATCCCATGATAACAGACAGGCCAACTCCTCCAAGACCAAACACAGCACAGGTGGAGCCTGGTTTGACCTGTTTTATAGACAAAAAATGGATTAAGAAATGATTGGTGTCAGGGTCGGAGCGGTGACACATGTGGTAAGGCATCTGCCTTGCCTGTGCTAGCCTAGAACGGATCACTGTTCAATCCCCCAATGTCCCATATGGTCCCTCAAGCCAGGAGTGATTTCTGAGTGCATAGCCAAGAGTAACCCCTGAGTGTCACTGGGTGTGGCCCAACCCCCCCCCCAAATGAAATGATTGGTGTCAAGTACCTGAACTGTGTTAAGTGCCACATCCTACCTGTCATTAGGAGTATCTCAGACTTTGATCCAGTAGTCTGATTTTAAAACTGTTTTGAACTTCAGTTTCCTTTTGTTTAAGCTGAATGATTTGAGCTATACCACTGATTCTAAGGTTTTGTTGGACATTTAACTTTACTGTAGGCAATAAAACATCAACACTCAGTTCCTAGCCAATCACCAATTCATTTAGAATCTCTACAGATGAGAGTAAGTCCTTAGTGAACTCTATGGAAGTTCACATTGACAGCCAGCTGGTGAGTGGTCTTTGAGCTCTAAGTGTGAAGGAATCTCCCCCACAGAAGCCTTCAATGATTCATACCCATTAAACATTATTTTTTATGGCACACAACATTGACACTCTTTGGGGAAGAGAAAATGATGAGTAAGAAACACTATGTTTGGCAATAGAGAATGTCTATCCCAATAGAACTCTAAGCTCTTGAAACTCCAGCAACTGTGGCCACACACAGAGCAGAAGTCAGGGACTGGAACAATAACACAGCGGTAGGGTGTTTGCATTATACGCAGATGACCCAAGACAAACCCAAGTTCTATCCCCAGGATCCCATGTGGTCCCCTGAACCTGCCAAGAGTGATTTCTGAGTGTAGAGCCAGGATTAACTCCTGAATGTAGTATGGTGTTTTCCAACAAACAAACAAACAAACAAAAAACACAAAGCAGAAGTCAACTTGGAAACCCTCAACTTGAAGCAAGCCTGCCATGTCACAGGAGAAGTGAGAAGGTCCTTTAAAGATCTTTTATAAGACAGTTTGAAACAGCTGAGTGAACTTTATACATGCTTCTCAAAATGCATATTGAGGAATAGCACAGTGGAAAGTGGTCTGATTTTAATAATGAACAGAACTTGTCCTTTGTATACTCTTGACATTGACTCTGTGTGGGGTTATTCCATCACATATTGAAACAAATGTGGCAGCTTCATAAGAACTTTGCTCTATTCATGGATCTTTGGTGGGTCCAATGGCTTAAATTGGTGAGGAACTAGAGAGTTTTAGTCTTTGTCATTGATTGCTAGTCATTGGTGTGGTGGATAAATTGCTCTATTACTTCAAGTCTTCATCCTCTGGAGTTCAACACTACCATTAACCTTCTTAGATCACAATGCTTGTGATTGTGATGTAAATGGGTAGGTAAATAGAAATTAGGATTAAGTGCAGCATGCATTTTGATAGAGCAGCTCTCATACCAACCGTAGACAAGGATGAATGACTAAGTGTCTGGGCCTCAGTTTCTTAAAACTAAGCTATACTGCTGAATTCCCAATATTTAGGAAGAGAAGACTTTTAAATACCGGCATCTTGTATTACACTATTTCTGGAGTGTGTGTGTATGTGAGTGAGGGTGTGCAGTTTGTGACTTGTGCACATGCCTGAGTATTCATGGTAGGAAGATAGGAACAGACACCTTCACTAATGAATGGAGTAAATGCAAACTGGGTTACTGACCAGTGACCTTCCTCATAGGGTACAAAGGGTGGTTGTGTTGGTGATATTTGGCTTGGCAGTGTTCTAGGGAAAGTTTTGGACTTCACTTTTGATTATAATTCAAGGGGGAGAGAATGACTAGATAATCATCAGCATCAACCCCTTCTTTTCCTTCACTTTTGTTGCTTTAGAAAATGGCAGCATCCACCATGGCCGAGGGATGAAGGGCTGAATGACTCTAATATGTAGTAATCCCCAAAACAACAGGTTTTGAAGAAGATTGAAAATTATCACCTCTTATCATCAACAGGTTTTTCATCTGTCACAAACATACATTTCTTAGGATATACCTTCAATTCCTCCTAAGGCCACCTTGTTTCAGTACCCTAAGTAATATGGTATCTACCCATCCTGTTATGGTGACTAGGTAAAGTCCCTGGGAATTTGAAGTGATTGTGCTATGATCCTGTGAAAAACTTTTGATTTTGGTTCCTGACAATCTAAGTGTCACTGAGTTATCACCCATATCATTCCTACCTTGGCAATTTTAACAGCAGACCCATATCCAGTAGAAAATCCACAACCTATAAGACAGACTTTTTCCAATGGGGCAGCTGCATCAATTTTGGCCACTGCACTCTCATCCACCACTGTATACTGGGAAAAGGTGCTGATGCCCAGGAAACTGTAGACAGTCTTCCCTTTGTTGGTGAGTCTGCAGCTCCCATCCTGCATTGTTCCTTGACATTTGAGGATGCTGATCACAATACACACAGGGTGTGAGTTAGGAACATGACACATAAGCAAATGTACTCCCTAAGGGTGGGGATATCAGAAACCTACTCATTTTTCAAGCATAAGTTGCCTTCTGGGTGTTTGCAGACAGTGCACTTTTCACACTGGGGTACAAACAGTGGGATGACTTTATCACCTGTAGAGAGAGAAAAATTGGATTCCTATTCAATTCTGACCCATCAGGGACATAGAGTTTGCTCAGAGCTACAGAGACCTGAGGTCCATGTGTTCATCTCTTCTATTCCACTGATCCCATGGAGTGTTATATACAATATCACATTTAATGCTCAGTGAGAACATGAAAATATCTTCATGTGACTAGAGGATAGATCTGGGCTAATGTGAGTAAATTACCTTAGTTTTAGGAGGTGTTGACAAAAATTTTGCATTTAAAACAGTTTGGATTATAGTAAAAATGAAGATGCTTCATCTATTTCTTAGTTTTTCAAATTAACTGCTTATCTTTATTATTAAATGATTACTTAAAAGCTCATAAAAAGGGAAACTACCGCTCTTCTCTCCTCTCTGCTGAGCCGATCTACGGACTGGGACCCCTGTCCCTCAGTAAGATGGTCTCACCTGACCCATGTGGGACTGATCGAGCCGTGTGATTGGGGATCCCAGAAACATAAAGACCACCACCGGCCATGCTCTGCCTCTTCTTTCCTCTCT
>PVKC010017180.1:0-20091 GCA_004027635.1 Crocidura indochinensis
GGGTGAAAAGGAGTTTGTTGTGGGTTGGTTTTTGTTTTGGGTAAAGCAGAAGAAGCTAGAGTAATTTTCAGGGAAGTGGGAAGTTTTTGAGTAAGCAGGAGAAAACTAGTAATTTTCAGGGAAGAGAGAAAATGTTTTAGAGTTTTGGGGAAAAACTGAAAATTGTTTTCATCCTGAGCTGAGTTTTGGGGAAAAAATGATCTTGGCGCCAGGGTGGCACAGATCAGAGAGAACTGGTCATTGGAGGAACTTTTGGCGGGAATTTGATACTGTCCTCCTTTGTTAGAAGGAGAAATACTGAGGCCTGATTTCTAATGGTCAAAAATGAAGAGAGATATAGTCACAGCCACGTTAGAATTAACGCCAAACACTCCACACAAAAGGGTCAACTGATTGACTTCTCTTTTTGGCAAAATTCCTTTTCAGGAGTGCAGTGCACCTGGGAAGGCTAAGGAGCACTTCTAGTATCTGCCCTTCCTGAGTGGGATGTGACAGAAAATCATCTAAAAGATATTCAGAATTTAAAGAAATAAATGAATGATATTAGAAACATTATAGAAAATACTTAGATAAGAACAGATTATATGAAAGTGTGAACTAAGGAATAAAGAAAGACTCAGAATATAAACAAACATAAAATGGAAAGATGAAATGTGATAAGAAATATATTTTCATGAGGAAAAAATTGATGAGTAATAAAAATCTTAAAAGATAAAAGAGTGGAATATAGAAGCTGAGTTTTTTTATGAAATGATGTCAAGGAACTTACAAAACCTGGGGAATGAACTGGTATTAACCCATGTCCCTGAGAAAACACCTAATTATTTAAATGAAAAGAAATGCATAACAGTAAAATTGTTTAAAATTTATCACAAAGTTAAAGGCTCATTGAGAAAAATATAACTTATACAAAGAGATTCCTTTTAGGTTATCATCAGGCTTTTCAAAAAAATCTCTGTAAAAGATAAAAAGTGAAATGGCATATTATAAATTTTCACAAATGAAATCTTTCAGTCAGAAATACTAAATTATCATTTAAGTAT
This sequence comes from Crocidura indochinensis, assembly GCA_004027635.1. Lineage (NCBI taxonomy): Eukaryota > Metazoa > Chordata > Mammalia > Eulipotyphla > Soricidae > Crocidura > Crocidura indochinensis. The sequence continues at coordinate 1,044 of PVKC010017180.1, forward strand.
AGAGAAAGAAACTGATATAGACTAAAATTGTTTTGAAGTAGTTCACAATCATCCCTAGAGACCCTTTGGGATGCCAGGAATCGAATGTTGGTTGGCCATGTGCAAGGCAAACAGCCTACCCATTGAGCTATCACTCCAGCAGTAAAAACTATTATAAAAGTCAGAAGATTATATAAGAGTCATTTCACTTCAATTTATGATAAAGCTTGTAGATATGATCAACATTTTCTGACCTATAAAATTTCCTTCTGTGTAAAATAAAAATCGACGGGTTGAGAGATCACCACACATGCTATGTTTCTAACCCCTTAGACAGGGCTAGAAGAGGATAGTGGCAAAAATATAAATAAATAAAAATCAACCAAGGCAATCAGGAAAGTATAATTATGGCCTTTTGCCTCGTGCTCTCTGCCTGAGTTCATTCAGCCAGAACATCTCTTTCTTTATTAAAACTAATTCCAAATACCAGGATGAGTCAGGTGGAGAGAGAGACAGAGACAGAGAGACAGAGAAAGAGAAATACTATCCAGAGGGCTTTTAATATCAAAGGAAGAGGTTTTAGGAAGGAAAAGTTGAGGGAACACTTTCTTTGACATTTATAGCTAGGTATTATCTTACAGTTCCACCCTTTCTGCTTAAAACAAAACAAAAAAAATAAGAAAAGTTACAAAAGTTTAGTTCTACTTTTCTCTGACAGAGGTGGAAACCCCAGATCAAAACTTATAAAAGTGGTTGTTATTTTGCATATGCCCAGTAAAAGTTGGCTGTTGGGGACAGAGTGGTGGGGCTAATGGTAGGGCATTTGTCCTGAATGCACTAACCTAGGACAGACCGCGGTTCCATCCCCTGGTGTCCCATTTAATCCCCCAAGCCAGGAGCAATTTCTGAGCGCATAGCCAAGGGTAACCCCTGTGCATAACCATGTGTGCCCCCCCCCAAAAAAAGTTGGCTGTAAAAGCATCAAAGTTTAAATTGTATTCATCATTCTCAAAACAATCAGCTTTTTCCATATCTTTCCATATCCTCTACATATCACAAATTTTTCATCGACTTCTCTAAGCAAACTTCAGAACCTTTCTGCAGATACACATAATTTGAAAATTCTTAAACATTCTTACAGAAAGCAATGTAATGATCTAGAACATCTGAGTTCCTTTTCATAAGCTTCTCTAAACAAAATCAAAAGAACATTTCTGTAAATATATATAACATATATACATATATATTTTGAAAATAAGTTTATTAAACATTCTTATAATGAACACTGTAAGAGAAGTCTACAGTATCCAAATTCCTTTTCCATATACTTCTGTGGACAGAGACATTAGAACATTTTTGCAGACATAATTTGAGAATAAGTTACTGCATAATATACTTAATCAAACATCATAGCAATTAAGAGACATTCACTAAGATAGCTGAGAACCATTAAAAATATAGCAATATAGCAACAGAGGTGGGGCGTTTGCCTTACAGCCAACCCAGGACGGATCTGGGTTCGATTCCTGGCATCCCATATGGTCCCCTAGGCTTGCCAGGAGTGATTTCTGAGCGCAGAGCCAGGTGTGACCCCTGAGCACCATGAGTGTGGCCCAAAAACCACACACAAAAAAATAAATCTTGCAACATTATGCATTTCCCCGGAACTGTGCAAGCTAACTTTAAATCACTATAGTTGGATACAAAATGATCTGTTTACAGTGGGGCATAGAACAAAACAGTATCACTAAAATCTATACAGGTGGAGCACACAGTTTAACCAGAACTCAGTTTAACCAGCAATGTATAACTGATGCAAATAGCATCGAGATATTAACCTAGAAGAAAGTTGAAGGAGGTTCTGAAAGCAGTTTCTTCTCCATTAAGCTTCTTCTGGGCTTGGATCCTCCATCTTCTCAATCTTCCCATTCTTTGTTAGGCTGCTTAGGTCATTTGGTTGCTGAGCCGGAATCTGGGTGATGGGGCCCGCACATATTCCTGCTCTTAGTCCCCCTCAAATGGAGCTTTCTCTTTGACTTTTATCCCCTCAGTAAACTCTATAAATTGCTGCAGATTGGCGGGGTTGAGGTCCTCTCACAAATCACCTTTTGTTAGAAACAAGACCGTGGGCCTCTGTCTACTTCACTGCCTGGTTCTGTCCTGCTGGAAGGGGCCTGTGCTGCATTCAGAACAGTGGCCATGTACACGGAAGAGGTTTTAGGAAGGAGGAAGTTAGGGGAACACCTTTGTTTGGGGCTGATAGCTGGGTAACATTATACATTTTGGACTGAATCCCAGGGACAGTCCACTAACATCTTCTTTGAGTTCTAAAACAAGAGCAGAAACAAGTCAGGCAAAATGAGAGACGAGTTAAACAACCACAAGAACCTTGGAAGGCTAGGACTAGAAGGCTGCAAGAGTTACTTTGGGTAATAATATATTAGGTTTGTAGGTGTTTTGAGGAAGCATATAATATGGATGGTGATCCCTACTAAGTGTGGCTTTGGATTTGTTTAGGAAACACTTCCATCTTAGCGAATGATGGTTTATACTTGAAAGCTTTATCAGGTTATGATTTCCATTAGAGCTAATACTGCAGATATAATCTGTTTAGGTGAACAGATCAATCAAGTTTGCTGTGTGGTTTGGCAAGCAGTTTTATTTTTATATGCCATAAAGGAGAAAATATCAAAGTAAGTTTGCTTTCTTTGAAAACGTTTAACTCAGGATAGTATTATTTTACAATCTTAGAGTAATATATAATCCCTTTGTTCACAAACAATCTGAGCCTCTAAACATTCAGTAGTCACAATGCTAGTCACTATATTGTGGGCAACATTAGGTCAGACAGCGAGTATTGTAAAAGCCATGGTCATAAACATGAGTCAGAAAATCCACAAGTCTCAGAATAGTCTAAGAAACTGCCATGCTAATGAAGTTCTAGCATCTCAAAATCAAAAATCAAAACAGTTGACAAATACTCTCACAATTTAAGTGGCTACTCTTTGCCTTCATTAAGAGGCACAGTACTTGGTGTATTACTTTTAAGTTTAAAAACAAGGTATTCTGTAATTTTTTAGTATTCCCTTCTAATTATTTTAGCAGATAACCCACAAATTGTTACTCTTAATGGGATAGGAAGCAAAAATCACCCTCCTAACAGTTCAAGTTTGGAAATCAAACTAATCACTTCCTTGAAATAATAACTAGTGGCAGATACAATGTTACCTGAAGCAAAGTTGAATACATTAAGTTAGTTCCCTCAAGCACATGCCTGGCTTTTGCATCAATAGCACTTTTTAAATGAAGAATCATATTTATTTTGATAAGCTGTCACTATGTAGTTACCTTTCTATTGAGATAGGAACTAAATTAAGAAATATTTTAAGTATATGAAATAATGGGCCCAGAGAGATAGCACAGTGGTGTTTGTCTTACAAGCAGCCAATCCAGGGCCAAAGGTGGTTGGTTCGAATCCCAGTGTCCCATATGGTCCCCCGTGCCTGCCAGGAGCTAGTTCTGAGCAGACAGCCAGGAATAACCCCTGAGCACCACCGTGTGTGGCCCCAAAACCAAAAACCAAAAAAAAAAAAAAAACCAGAAATAGAAATAAATATATATTCAAGTATAAATATTTGAAATACCTGAAATATACATATGAAAATTATAAAATAGGGGACTGACTGCAAAAAACTGTGAGTCCTGTCTGTGTGTTTCTCTCTCCTCTGCTGTCACAAGAACCGCTTGGGAATGGGCCGAAGAGAGGCTGCAGAAGAGCACGACCACGCAACCATGTGCACTTTCTAAGGAAAGAACATCGTCGCAACAAGAAGAGAAAAAAACATACTAAGGACTGTGCTGGATCACTGAAGTCCAGCATTTCTCTCTGGACTGTCTTTTCTGCTACATGCTTGGGCCTAAGATTTGATCATGTGTGAGGCCTCATCCACAGAACTCCACTCCCTTGTAGGCAAATCGACACACCCAAAAGGGCAGAACCAGAGGAGTGTGGATGCATACATCATTTAGCCAATGAATACCACCGCAATACATAGGAAAACACACAATACAAGTGTGACAATGGGGAAACAACGCAGGCCAGCGTCAGACATAGAGAATGAAGATGACAATTCTGATGACCAGATAATGACCAACGAACTAATCAATCTCTCAGATAAGGACTTTAGAAAAGCAATATGGAAGACGTTGAAAAAACTCAAAGAAACCATGGACCGAGTTGAACAGAACACTAATAAGAACCAAGAAAATATGATGACAGAAATCACAAAATTCCAAACTGAAATAACATGTCAACTAACTGGCCTGAAAAATTCAGTAATTGAATTGAATGACAAAATGGATAAGCTCAACATCAGGTAGAAGAAGCTGAGACTAGAATTGGTGCTTTGGAAGATGAGATAAATAACAACTCCATACAGCGGGAGAGATTGGAAAAAAAAAAAAACTTAAATGAGCAGACAATGGAAAAAATAGTCAAAGAATGGGAACAGATGAAAATAGAAGTCTATGATAAGATCAACAGAAACAACTTAAGAATCATTGGAGTCCCAGAGACACAGGAAGAAAATTTCCAGGAAGAATCAATGGTCAAGAACATCATTAAAGAGAAACTTCCAGAACTAAAGAACATATGTGATCAAAAGTTGCATGCCCAAAGAGTACCAACTAAAAGAAACCCCAGAAAAAATACCCCAAGACACATCCTTGTCACAATGACGAATCCCACAGATAGAGACATAATTCTGCAAACAGCAAAATCAAAAAAGGACATTACATTAAAGGGAGCATCCTTGAGATTTACAGCAGACCTGTCACCAAATCACACAAGTCCAGAAAGCAGTGGTGGGATATTGTGACAAGACTGAATGAAATGAGTGCTTCACCTAGAATACTGCACCCAGCAAAACACAATTTCTGGTTTGATTGAAAAATACATGGTTTCACAGACAAAAAACAGTTCAGAATCTTTACAGACTCAAAACCACTCTTAAGAGAAAAACTGAAAGACCTAATCAAGACAAGACGAACCAAAAGACACACCAAATTTCGATATAAAGATGGCATCAAATCCCAGGACAATTCTTTCCCTCAATGTCAATGGACTAAATGCACCAGTTAAGAGACACAGAGTGGCTACATGGATCAAAAAACTCAATCCAACTTTCTGGCTAAAGAAACTGTTGTACATATACACAATGGAATATTATGCAGCTGTCAGGAGAGATGAAGTCATGAAATTTTCCTACAGATGGATGTACATGGAATCTATCATGCTGAGTGAAATAAGTCAGAGAGAGAGAGAGAAAAACGCAGTATGGTATCACTCATCTATGGGTTTTAAGAAAAATGAAAGACATTCTTGCAATAATAATAATTTTCAGACACAAAAGAGAAAAGAGCTGGAAATTCCAGCTCACCTCATGAAGTTCACCACAAAGAGTGATAAGTTTAGATAGAGAAATAACTACATTTTGAACTGTCCTAAAAATGAGAACATATGTGGGAAATGGAGAGTCTGTCTAGAGTACAGGCTGGGGGTGGCGGGTGGGGGAGGGAGATTTGGGATAATGGTGATAGGAATGTTGCACTGGTGATGGGTGGTGTTCTATACATGACTGAAACCCAAACAGAATCATGTATATAATCATGTTTTAAATGATGTTTAAATAAAATATATTAATAACAAAAAAGAAAATTATAAAGTAACTGAATTATTAATATAATTTTTATTCATTATAGTCTATGAATATAATTAATATATGAAATATAACCTACACAAATGCTATGTAACCTACTTCTTTCCCCTGATAAAAACTAAATGTTTGAACACAACACTTACATTTGGGTAAGCAGAGAAGGAAAATCTGTTCCTCAGTATACCCTAAAATTTATGAGGTGCCTTTCTAGAAATGTTCTAAATGTTTTCTGTGGCCTCCCAGTACTAAATTGCTCTCCTAGGACTTTTGTGTGACCTCTCTCACCTTTTCTCTATATTACCTTGTATTCTCAGTCTATACCTATTGTTTCTGGGCAGTATCAAGCATATAAGACCAAGCTAAGACTGACAAATCTGTTTGGTGAAGTGAAAGTGAATCCTTGTTAGGTATGAGTGCTATTTTACTACTCACACAGAAAACAAGAAGTGGTGCCCAGGGAACCCTCTGCTCATGGGCCATGTTTACACACCAAAACAAATCTTTTCCAAAAGACACTCAGACAAAAGGGATTTGATGACTACAGAATGAGGTGGCAGACTCCAATTTGCTGAGGAGTTTATTCTGGTATTCAACTAGGTACTCCATTCCTCATCAAAAAGTGTCTCAAGGGTCTCCTTATTATAAAAGAAAATGAGCCAGAAAAACAACTGTTTAGCAGCTCCTCACTAAGGAGCTTCCTGACTTTCTTGTCCTAGGAGAATAATGAGTCATTCTACCAAGATTCAGAACAGCTGTGAATCAAGCTTCACTCAGGTGGCAGATTTGGGAATGTATAAGTTAGTGGGTCACACAGAAGTATCTTCCAGTGGTTCAACAAATGCATTGCCTTGAATCCTTGTCATCTTATACAAGTTGTTTGTTCTTTGGGGAGCAGAAGCTTATTATGGATTTAGATTTGCTTTGCTAGCTCATTTATAACTATTAATATTGGATATGTCTAAGAAATTCAATTTCTGGCATGAAATTCTAGGTAAGGAGCTATTATCAGTGTGTTATGCTTCCAAGAAGTTCTCAGGGGTTACTAAGACCACCCAAGAGGGTGTTCAGGAGCCATGGGCTGGGGTTATGGCACTGGAGGTGACACATGAGGTGCTGGGAATGAACCTAGGAACCTTGCACATGAAAGAATGTGTTCCTACCCTTCTTGCTCCAAGGTCACAGTCTATTCATGGTCAAGTGCATATATCCCACTATTCATGAGAAACTTCTAAGACTTTGAGTTATATTTCTACCTCATGGTTCCTGCATTTTTTTTTCCCTAAGATAACTACAATGGTATGTCCCCACCTTTCCTTTAGGCAACTTTTCTCAGATGTTAACTTTCTACAAGATGTCTTCTTAACCGCTCAATTTAGAGTAAAACTCCTTTTTTTCTAATTAATTAACTTTTAATTAAATCACACTGAGAGACATTTATAAAAGTTGTTCACGACTGAGTTTCATCAATGTTACAACACCCATTCATTTACCAGTGCACATTTCTTACCACCAAAGCCCCTAATTTCCCTCCCCAACTGCATCTATTGCAGAAATCCCTCCTCCCTTTCTATCTGTTTTCCTATTTTTTCCTTTTTGACACTACATTTTGCAATATTATTGAAAGGGTATCATGCTTATAACTTTACCTCCTTTTAGCACCAGTTCTTGTCCAGAGTGATCATTTGCAGCTATCATTTAAAACTTCTTTCTTTTTCCATTGCTACTTTATGCAGCTCTATATCACAACCCGTTTCTAGCACAGCAGAAATGTCATTACTTTTGTCTTTAGCTATATCCATGTGTGTATGTATATTGCTAAGACACCAGTTTTAACAACAGCACTTGTCATGTATACCACATTTGTATTTGTCAAATGAGTGAAATGAGAAAACTTTTTTTTCATTAAAATTGCATAGATACATGCTGGTGAAGGTCTATTGCTGTGCTATGTAAGCACAATTTTGGTTAAGTATGTAGATTTTTGGTCACAAGTTTCCCAAAGATCCTCAGCTGTAGAGCCAAATGCATGGCAATTCTTCTCAGATATAAAGTAAAAGGCCTTTTGCAGACCAGATTGATGGATAGAAAGGCAACCAAGGAATCTTCTCAGGTTTTCTTTTATTATTAGGATTATAAAAATTATGTACACTAATGGGCTGGAGAAAAACTACAAAGTGTTAAGTTGCTTGCATTGCATACTACTGACCCTCTCCTACAGCAGATCCCTAGCACTCAATATTGTCCTCCCATGAGGACCGCCAGGACGAATGCCTGAGCACAGAGCCAGAAATAAGCCCTGAAAATGGTTTGGTGTGGCCCCCAAACTCAGATAGAACAGAAAAGAAAAGGAAAAGAAAAAGGAAAGATGGGGCTGGAGCAGTGGCACAGGAGTGATGCAGTGGTAGGGCTTTTGCCTTGCACGTGACAGACCTAGAAGGACTACAGTTGGATCCCCTGGTGTCCCATATGGTCCCCAAGCCAGGAGTGACTTCTGAGCGCATAGGCAGGAGTATATCCTGAGCATCACCTGATGTGCCCTCCCCCAAAAAAAAGAAAGGAAAAGAAAATAAAGAAACTAGAGAAAAAGCCTCTTCCTGGCAGGGTCATCAAAGTTTCCCTTAGGTAAGAAATTTGAAGCTTGATAAAGTATCTGTATGTTCCACACTGGTAGGTATTGCTGAGCAATTTTTTTCAAGTGATAATGGAACTGTAACTGTCTATTGTATATGACTGTCAGCTCCAATTGTTCCACATCCTTATCATCTTGTCATTTTGACATTTTTGTGCAGCTGGTACAAAAATTGAATAATTTTATACATTTATCAAATTTCCTGTCATTTCAATTTCCTATCTTTGTAATGCCTGTTTGACTTTTTGACTCAATTTTTCCTTAGATTATAAGCCTTATTTAATGGATTTCTGAGTTCTAAAATATCCTGGACATTAGTATTGGACACTTAAATAAACTGTTAATATTCTCTAGTATTCTCTAGCATATTCTATAGTGCATTCCTAATGAGAAAGAAGTCTTTGACTTTAATGTTAATCCACTCACTCATTTTTCTTTTCTTGGCTATTGCTTTTTATTTTCTGTATCAATATATTTGTTTCTATCCACAAAAAAAGGATTCTTTTACTCTATTTTTATTCTTTGAGTTCCTTTTTAACATACCACATTTGCCTTTGGTGAAACTCACTCTGATTTTTATGAAATGTATGAAGGAAGATATCAATATTTTATTCTATTTTATATAGGTATCCAATCACTGCACAATGATTTGTTTAAGGACAGTCTAATTTCTACTGATTTGTTATATCTTTACTGTTTACTTCTGTTATTCTATTTGTTTATATTTGCACCAGTGTCAGAATTTATATTACTGTAGCACTGTAATGCATCTTGAAATATTAAAGGCTAATTCTTCAAGTTTCTTTTTCTATAAGATTGTCTATTTGTTTGTTTATTTACTTATCTTATTTTCTTGGAGGACCACACCCATCAGTGCTCAGAGATACTCTTTTTTTTGGGGGGGGGGGTCACACCCGGCAGTGCTCAGGGGTTACTCCTGTCTCCATGCTCAGAAATTGCTCCTGGCAGGCACGGGGGACCATATGGGGCACCGGGATTCGAACCGATGACCTTTTGCATGAAAGGCAAACGCCTTACCTCCATGCTATCTCCCGGCCCCCGCTCAGAAGATACTCTGGATCTGTGCTCAGAAATTACTACTTGCAGAGACTGGAGTGGTATCACAAAGTGGTAAGGTGTCTGCCTTGCCGTCACTAGCCTAGGACAGACCGAGGCTCAATACCCCAGCATCCCATTTGGTCCCCAAAGCCAGGAGCGATTTCTGAGTGAGTGCATAGCCAGGAGTAACCCCTGAGCATCACCAGGTGTGCCCCCCCCAAAAAAAAAGCAAAAGACAAAAAGAAAGAAATTGGTACTTGCAGCCTTATGATATGCCCGGGATCAAAACCACGTCAGCTGCATGCAAGGCAAACAGACTACCCTCTGTGTTATCATCTGTCCTCAAAATTGTCGGTTTATTTTAATTTCCATATATGTCTTAGAAATTATCTGAGTTTTAGTTGTGATAACATTTAAATTAGAATTTTAATGAGGAAGAATTTCCTGAGACTTCAAAACCATAAATATTATGGATGTTACTTTTGCGCCTTTGAATTTTTACAATAAGTTTTAATTATTCTTTTTTTTCTGTTTCAGAGGCCACAATGACCAATGCTCAGGGATTATTCTCTGACTTTGTAGTTAGATATTTCTCCTGATGGGCTGAGGAGATAACATATGATACCAGGGGTCAAACCTTGGTCAGTTGCATGCAAGACAAGTACCCTCTGTAGCTCTCTGACTTCATTGTATTCATTTCCTCATAAACTTTTGTACATCCCTTGTAAAATTTAGTTTTTAGTATTTGGTAATCTTGAGGCAGTTAAAAGTAGCATTCATTAAAAATTGTATGTTCTAAACATACCACCATAAAACCAAGAAGATAGATGGGTTTTGTCTCACTCCATAATGCACTGAAAATAGAGGTGAATTACAAGTAGACATAGAGAAATAAATTTAAAACCTGGAAATTTAACTGCTTACTACTGAACAACCAACGAGACAGAGACAAAAATCAAAGAGTAAATAAAAAGGTTTTTGGAAACAAATGAGAATGAAGACATGAACTATCAGAATCTGGGACACAGAAAAATTAAGAGGTAAATTCATAGCTTTACAAGCATTCATTTGAAAGAAAGAAAAGGCCTGCATAAATAATGTAATGACACAGCTTAAGAAATTAGAAAAGGGGTCCGGGAGATAGCATGGAGGTAAGGCGTTTGCCTTTCATGCAAAAGGTCATCGGTTCGAATCCTGGTGCCCCATATGGTCCCCCGTGCCTGCCAGGAGCAATTTCTGAGCATGGAGCCAGGAGTAACCCCTGAGCACTGCCGGGTGTGACCCAAAAACAAAAACAAAAAAAAAATGAAATTGGAAAAAGAACAACAAAATGAGCCAAAAATAGACAGAAGGAAATAATAAAACTTAGAACAGAAATGAATAAACTGGACACCCAAAAAAACAATTCAAAATATCAATGAAAAAAATTTGGTTCTTTGAAAAATTACACAAGGTTGATAAACCATTAACAAGATTCACAAAGAAAGGGAGAGAGAATTTTAATAAGCAGAATCAGAAATGAAAGAGAGAATGTTACTAAAGATAGTAAAGAAATTCAAATGGTAATCAGAGATTATTTGAGAATCTTTATGCCACAAAACAAGAGAACCTAGAAGAAATATATAAAATTTTGAACTTCTACAACCTTCCAGGGTTGAATAAAATGATTGGGAAAACCTGAACTGACCTATCACTATTGAGGAAATGGAAAGAGTAATTAAAAGGCTTTCCCCCAAACAAAAGCCCAGGCCTAGATGGATTCACTAGTGAATCCTTTTAAACCTTTGAAGAGGGGGATATACTGCCAATCCTCATCAAGCCTTTCCAGAAAATTGAAGAAGCAGAAACACTCCCAAATAGTAACTCTGAAACTAACATCACCCTAAAAAAAATAAGTAGAGAAAAACAGCACAGAAAAAGAGAATTATAAGCCTTGATGAACATGAATATAAAGATCATCAACAAAATACTAGCAAATAGAATTCAAAAATTCATCAAGAAGCTTACTTTCCATAAACAAGGAGGATTCATTTCAGAGGTGCAAGGATATTTTAACATACATAAATCAATCAGCATAATACCCCATACCAATAAAACAAAAAGCAAAATCCACGTGATTATATGAAGAGAAGCTGAGAAAGCAACTGATATTGTCCATTGCTCATTCATGATAAAAATTATCAATAAGATGGGAAATGAAGAAACTTTCCTCAACATTGTCAAAGTTATTTATCATAATACTATCGCAAATATCATACTCATTGGGGAAAAACTCAGTCTTTCAGTAAGATCTGGCACAAGGCACAAGGTTGACTGTTCTCTCCAATTCTATTCAATATAGTACTGGAAGTACTTACCATAGCAATTAGACAAAAAAATATATCAAGGGAATACAGATAGGAAAGTAAGAAGTAACCATCTGGAAGATAGACATGGACAGTTTTCTATCATGCAACTGACATCGTTATTGGGTAGCAAGATTCTTTTACACTAGAGTGAATAGATGCAGGGAATAAGTTCATTCTCAAGCGAAACATTACTTAAAGAAAGCAGCGTAAACTAACAAGCTGAAAAGAAAAAAAAGAAGGGCATTTTGTCCAATATGTTTCCAGATAAAATAAAATGCAGAAAAGCAGGCTAATGGGGGCTTCAGTGATACTGTCTCTAGCAGGAATATATTGACATAGCCCTCCTCTTCATTTCTTGGAGAACTTCCTTGTGAATGATGTTGAATGGAAATAATGCAGATAGGTAGATTTTTTTTCTTTTTAGTTTGTTTTGCCTGCAGGGTAAAAGCATTTACTCTTTCATCAAGTATAGTGTTAGCTGTAGGTTTTGTTATCCACAATCACTAAAAACATTCTTTTCTGGTCCCAGTGTACAGATTTAAATAAAAGCATACTTTAGACCTCATCTATTGTCAATGCAAATTTTGCATAATGTTTATAATTTTTAATAGTGAAACTTTTGAAAAACATTATTTATAAAATTATTGGTTTCATGGGGCTAGAGAGATAGCACAACATTAGGGTGTTTGCCTTTCATGCAGCCAACTTAGAACAAACTGTGGTTCGAAACTGGGCATCCCACATGGTCCCTTGAGCCTGCAGGGAGCAATTTCTGAGCAACAAAGCCAGGAGTAACCCTTGAGTGCCTCTTGGTGTGACCCCAAACCAAAACCAAAACAAAACAAATTTTGGGTTAATTTATTTAATAGATTTGGCATATTTAATATGTCCTGCTTTTGACAAATAATTGTATATATTTAAGGTACATGTAATGTTTTTTATCTATGTATATATTGTGATAATGATTGCCACAGTCAGCATTTCACCTCATATAGTTACTATTTAATTTCTAATTCTTTCTGGTATTCATTTTAGTACTGTCAAAGTTTGTGAACAAAAATATTACTTTTTCATATTTGTTCAATGGAAACACATAATTGCTGCTAAATTCACAAACAATTATATTTTGGACTGAACAAAACTAATTAAAGCACTTTGCTAGTAGAATACAAACTGCCAAAGTATTGGTTTTCCCTGAAATTTTTCATGTATCTATTGAGTCATTCAAATGGTTTGTACAGTATTATTCAATCATTTTGAAAGTATTTACTGACTGTATATTAAGGCATAAAACATATAAATAAGATGGAATAAGAGTGGTAACTTAAGGGTGGTAACTTCCTGATAAAATTTACTTTAACCATATTTGCTAGTTATTAAGTTAATTTTCTTTCTGTTTAAAACCTACTCTTTTATATTCTTTAGGACTGAATGCTCCAATCCACGTTTTTTGCTTGGCCAGCTGCCGTCATGCCTGATTACAATAATAACAAATTCAAAAAAAAAAATTCTGCCGTCTGGAGGGGAGGAAGCAGACAGACATGTTCTTTTTGGTTTAGTTTTGTGTGGCTGTCAACATCACTCAAGAAATGGTTTTTACCTCTGATAGTAGGAATATGTAATGGGAATGGTACATTTTTATTTATTTGTTTACTTATTTATTTATTTATTTATTTAGGTTTTTGGTCCACACCCAGCAGAGCTCAAGGATTACTACTGGCTCTGTGCTCAAAAATTGCACCTGGCAGGCTGGGGGACCATCTGGGATTGAATTTGGGTCCATCCTGGGTCAGCCACATGCAAGGAAAATGCCCTACTGCTATGTTATTGCTCCAACCCCAGTGGTGCATTTTCTAGTTTCAACTTCTTTCTCCCAAACTTCTACATCCTACAACCAAACAGCTTACCTTCTCAGAAAGACCATTACAAATTGCTGCCTCCTATCTCAGAAACACAAGTCCCAGTATTCTGTAAGATTGACAGTTACAAGTTGCTGGCCAGAATCCCTGTTCTCAAACTCCCATTTTCTCTAATATTCCCCTTCTCTTATTGTCTAAACCTTAAGGGTGGTAACTTCCTGATAGCTGCAATTCTATAATATTTCTGTGTTCCCCTTCTCTTTTTGCTGTTCCAATTTCTAAGCCAATTCTTTTAGAGACTTCTTTCTTTTAAAGTTGGATAATTTCTGCTCTCAAGTATATTGCAGGCAGATAGATAGGAGGCCCTGGTAATGGTCTTTTGGAAAATATTAAATTTTAGAAGATATTGCTCAGTGCCACAGTAGTTCAAAAGCATGAAAACCATTCCCTTGAGTTGTTCATTGGAGATTAAAAAACTGAGGCACCATCCAGATGCAGAAATCTAAGACCATACTCAGAGAAGTGTGATGACCTAAGAAAAGAAGTTAGAGAAGAATCTATGCGATTACAAACAAAAAATCAACAGTGTAAGGTACAAGATTATGAGAGAACATTGACATTGCAAGTCTTTCCTGTGACAGTGCCCAGAAGAACTTTTATGTATGCTACAATCCAGGGGGGATAAGGAGAAGAATTATATAAAGTATTCCAAAAGTCACCCAGGTTTGTTCTTCTAGCCCATATTCAATCTTCAACATGTAACTCACATGTCTCTACATTTCTTTTCTTGTATTTTTCACTCTGGAGAAGACAGTGTTCTCTCTTAAATATATATGTATTTCATATCTTTCTCCTTAAATAAATCTTTCTTCTTAATAGGGTTCAATTTATAAAAACTATTTTGCTTCATTTTTTCACCAACTCCTGAAATTCTTTTCAGTGAGGAATAGACTAGAACTCTTGTGCTGAGATAAGAACTGACTTTCGTTTTCTGCAAAGAACAATTTTCCACTCCACCCTGAATCCACAGTTCTCCAAATAATTGGGTGACATGAATCATATCCCACATTTGATGTAACCTTCTTGTGTGAATCTTAATGGTAATTTAAAACAAACATCAATTATTATGACACAGATTCACTGACTTAGAAATACTCAAATATTTTAAAGTAACATAATATTTTAATAATTTTAATAACATTAATAATTTAATAATATTAAATTTAATAACATTAAAATTATTGAAGCTGTCTCCATCTTGGCACTACTACACTAGGAATAATCCCTGAGAACAGAGCCAAGAGTAAGTTCTTGAGCACTGCTCAGTATGGCCCCAAAACCAAAATAAAATGAAAACCATCTTCATTGCCCCATATTTCAAAGAAATAACTCAGGAACTAAGACGTTTGTCTTACTTGAGGCTGACCCTTAATCAGTCCCACCTAGTCCTGTTTAGAACCTCTAGAGTGATCCCAATCACATAGCTGGGAGTCTTTCTGAAACCCTGTCAGATGTGGCCCAATCCCTCCCAAATGAAAACAGAAAGCTCCCTAAATCCATAAAAGTGAATTTACCTGTTAATAGATCTAGTAGCATTCAAGTGTAAATTTGAATTCCAGTTCTACAAAAAGGAGAACGAGATCCTGCATAAATGTCTCTGCATATGACATTTCCCATGTTGTCTCAAATCTTTAGATATCTCCCACTGTGATACAGAAGAGTAATGGTCAGAAGTAGGGTTTTGGGCTCTTTGTATGACACAAAAATTTTCTGATACATTTTCCATTTTTACTTCAACAAAAAGGTTCATAACTTATGGAGAGTTATGGAAAGTTAATGTTTGAGGCACATTCCATTTTTTGTATTCTAAATATTATGTTCCTTTAAAATATTTGAGTACATCTTCATTGCAAAAATATTTCTGTGGGGGCCCGGGAGATAGCCTGGAGGTAAGGCGTTTGCCTTTCATGCAAAAGGTCATCGGTTCGAATCCCGGTGCCCCATATGGTCCCCCGTGCCTGCCAGGAGCAATTTCTGAGCATGGAGCCAGGAGTAACCCCTGAGCACTGCTGGGTGTGACCCAAAAACAAACAAAAAAAAAAATACTCTCTTCTTTTTTTTATACCCCACAATAGTAGGGTCATTGTATGCCTATTCTTACCTCTCTGACTCATTTTACTCAGTATAAAGGTCATCGGTTTGAATCCTGGTGCCCCATATGGTCCCCTGTGCCTGCCAGGAGCAATTTCTGAGCATGGAGCCAGGAGTAAACCCTGAGCACTGCTGGGTGTGACCCAAAAACAAAAAAAAAAAATTTCTGTGAGACAAAGTAAAAATATAAACATTTTAATTTTTGTCATATATTCTTCCAATGACATCTATTAGACTTCAAACATGTCTTCCATTAAATACAATTTTGAATTATTTACATGGTACCAAGTATGTTTCAAAAACATTAAAGACTACCCATAATATATTAAACATTTCCTTAGTCCATATTTATAATATTTATATTTTATAATAGAACAAAATGTTTGAAATACCTTTAATAAATTTCTAACAGCAGCTTTTAAAAAGAGTATTTTTTTTTAAATATGGAACGCTTCATGAATTTGCGTGTCATCCTTGCGCAGGAGTCATGCTAATCTTCTCTGTATCGTTCCAATTTTAGTATATGTGCTGCCGAAGTGAGCACAGAAAGAGTATTTCTAAGTCAATGAATCTCTGTCATAATTGATGTCTGTTTTAAAATTACCATTAAGATTCACACAAGAAGGTTATATCAGTTAGCTTTACCTCAATCAGTATAGGTATTACCTTTATTTTTCTTGTTTTTTCAACACGGTTATTGTTATCATTTCTTAAAAATATGGTCATTTGGAGGTGAAAAGCTTGGTTTCACAGTACTTTTTAAGTGCATTTTACTTTATTTTAATATTTAGTTATATATTTGAATCTTTTGTTGGTCATTTTTATTTATTTCCTTTCAGAAGTTTCTGTGTACATGTATGTGGTAAAGAGGATAAAAAACACAGACTAATGAGGTCAGGCATACATTCTTCAAATAACCTATATTCACAGCTTCATAAAAATTTTTTACCTGAATAATTTTCTGTAGTACGATCTTATTACACATTAACTATGAGATTACTTTTATTTTATTAAGGACAACACTCTTATTATGGGCCTAAATTTGCTTGTAGTAGTGCTTGGGGTCACCAGGGCCACATCTAGTGATGCTTAAGGAGGTTAGTGATTCTGTGGATCAAAATAACTCCATAGTGTGTTTACTTGTTTATAGTTCTAGCAGCACTCACATATGGTAAACATGCTCTCTACCACCTATGTTATATGTCAAGATCCTCATTGCATGTATTAATGCTGGTCTTTGAACACATCTACATTTGAAGTTTATTGTACATTGATTTTATAAATGCGAAGATTTAAGTCCAGATTTTAGCCTCCTATTTTATTAAAAAAAAGTATGAATTAAATGTTTTTATTAATCTATCAGGAATTGCATGTTAACTTACTTAAATTTGCCCCCAAACTAAAATACCATTATCTGAATAACCAGCACCAAAACCCAACAAATTTATGAGCAGAATGACTGAATTAATGATAAATCATATCTATGTAGGATTCAATGAACAATGTATATTAAATAATTTGATTACAAGGAATGTTATCAGTGAGAAGCAATTATTTACAATATGATATATGATATGTTACAAGTATAACTTGAACTATAATAGGAGATTTATGAAAAATAAATATTTTAATTTTAAAAGAGTGGAACTTTCATGCATGTAGGAATATTTTGGGTCATGTTCATATTCTACACAGTCCAAATATCTCAGGAATCAATCACTCACTTCCTGGGGAGATGACAATTCAGTGAGGAATTGCCTAACCTTTAAATATAGATGAAAATAAACATGATTAAAAGCAAGATAAAGTTTCATGGAATATTAAATCTTAAAAAATTATGCTTAAACAATTATGCTTAGAAGATTTTAAAATGCAAATGAAACAGCTTAAACTCATGCATATAGGGCAGATTATTGAATATCTGTACTCAGAAAATTTGTAGTCATTGAATTATAATTTTAAACTACATAGTGCATAATCTAAAGTAATTTTCAACTTGTTTCCCATTAATCAAATACATCTGGTAACTATGGAATTATGTTAAAAATAATTTAAAAGGAGACTCCGCCCTACTGTGCTTTACTGGGGGAACTGTGAACTGAGGGGACTCTCTTTCTGTGCTGCTTTCTTTGCTGAATTCTTGGAGCTCTCCCCAAGGACCAGAGCCCTGGGAAGTGAATCCGGAGGTCACTGCAGGCTGGGGCTGCCAGCTGACTAATCAGTGAGTAAGAACGGGCTGGCTAAGGAGATTCCCAATTGGAGAGCTGGTTGCTCCTCCTACGGGAGACTCCGCCCTACTGCGCTTTACTGGGGGAACTGTGACTGAGGGGACTCTCTTTCTGTGCTGCTTTCTTTGCTGAATTCTTGGAGCCCCAAAAGAGCCGCGCACTCTTTCTAACCAATAAACCCCATCACAACACGCAGGAAAAACCACACTACTGGCGTGACAATGCGGAAAGCTCGTAGGCAAACATTATGCACTGAGAATGAGGATGATGTTTTGGATGATCTTAAAAATCCCAACCCTCTGTTTAATCTCTCAGATAAGGAACTTAAAATAGAAATATGGAGTATGTTTGTAAAACTCCAAGAAAGCATAGATCGATCAGAACTGAACACAAAGACAGAACTCAAAAAACTCCAAGAAAGCATAGATCGATCAGAACAGAACACAAAGACAGAACTCAAAAAACTCCAAACTGAAATAGCAGGCCTGAAAAACATGGTAGCTCCACTGAAAACCTCAGTGGATGCCCTCGACACCAGGGTTTCAGCAGCTGAAGAGAGAATCGGAGTACTGGAAGATGAGATGCACAAAAACTCAATACAGCAGAAGAAATGGGAAAAGAAACTTATGACAAATGATCAGGCAATGGAAAAAGTACTCAAGGAATGTGAACAGATGAAAATTGAAGTCTTTGATAAACCCAAAAGAAACAACATAAGAATCATTGGAGTCCCAGAGACCCAAGTAGAAGATCATCACGAAGAATCAACTATCAATGACATCATCAAAGAGACAATACCAGAGTTAATGACTACATGCAATCAAATTCTGCATGCCCAAAGAGTACCAGCCAAAAGAGACCCAAGGAAAAACACCCCCAGACACATCACCGTTACAATGAAAAATCCTACAGATAGAGATAGAATACTGAATGCAGCAAGATCAAAAAGGGAAATTATATTCAAAGGAGCATGCCTGAGACTTACAGCAGACATGTCACAAGAAACTCTCAAGGCCAGAAGACAGTGGTGGGATATTGTGACAAGACTGAAAGAAATGAATGCCTCACCGAGAATATT
>PVKC010017181.1:0-20357 GCA_004027635.1 Crocidura indochinensis
TCTATATTTAATAAATATTTTTTAAAGTCTACTTGGAAAATTAGCAATTATAACAACAACAAAAAACTAATGAATGTAATGTAATTTCCAGTTGGGAAAACCAGATCCAACTTTTAGGGGAATAATTTGAATCAGTTGTTCACATGGCAATAAAATTTCACATTAAAAAGTAAAATTTGGGGCCCGGGAGATAGCATGGAGATAAGGTGTTTGCCTTTCATGCAAAAGGTCATCGGTTCGAATCCCGGTGCCCCATATGGTCCCCCGTGCCTGCCATGAGCAATTTCTGAGCATGGAGCCAGGAGTAACTGAGCACTGCCGGGTGTGACCCAAAAACCAAAAAAAAAAAAAAAAAAGTAAAATTTGAAGGTGTTATATCTAATGAGATAAACATACCAATATGACAAACCTATGTGAAAGACACAAGGTAGGAAGTCACAGCCATAGTTGGAATAATGAAAACTACTTTTACATAGTGTGTTATTTAGAGTATGTAATGATAAGCTTAAAAATGTATTAGAGTTTGATGGTCTTGGTACATAAAAAATTCTTAAGAATTATAGAGCAATTTTACTGTAACTATAAGAAACAAAAATGAGCAGAATTCATCAGTATGGTTCAATAAATGATTTCTACAGTTGTATTTTCAGATAAACTGCAAGTAAAAATATGTAGATATTTTTGGTTTATTTCAGGTATTTAGGATTGCACACTATAAGCTAATATATGTAATATATATTACATAATATAATAATGTGTAATGTGATAAAATGTTACAAAGTTTCTAAAATCAGTCCACATAAATCTTTGAAGTAAAATATTTAACTTTATGGTGAGTCCTTCCTAATTTGGTGATACTCCTGACATTTATAAATGACTGGAAATGTACTGAATTACTGAAATTGGGAAGTTACTGAAGTAATAAATTATGCCTTTAGTTGGTCCTGTAGTTGTAGTTATATTTGGAAGTTCAAAGATAAAGCTTTCATTATGTGTGAAAGAGAAGTGAAGATAATAATGAAGTGACTGAGCTAGTAAATAACTAAAATAGACTTTTATTAAAAACCTAAAAGAGTATTTCTGTCTTTTGTTCATATTTTTTTAAACCGAGGCCTCTATTTCTAGTTAGGCCCCCACTTATTATTTAGTATTGTAAGGGTCCAGAGTCAAAGGATGTGACCACACAATTGAAATATAGGCAAGCAAAGCTTTATTCTGACAACCAATAAGCTACAAACTACATCAGGGCAATCTCTTACAGAAGGCAACCCTCCCCAGGAATCACTAGTCAGGTTATTTAGGGCCAGAAGCAGAAAGTCTTGACCTTTAATTTGATTGGCTGCTGGCTAGGCTGTTTTTAGGATGTTTCATCATGTCCTTTAATTTCTATATGTCTATGGCAGTATATTGTGGTTTATAGAGCCTTGGGGTCTGCATCAATATTGTTGGGATAGAAATTTAGCTTTTAAGTGGAAACTTAGATTTGTTAACCTTAAATGAAAACTTAGGGGCCGGGCGGTGGCACTGGAGGTAAGGTGCCTGCCTTGCCTGCACTAGCCTAGGACAGACCGCGGTTAGATCCCCCGGTTTCCCATATGGTCTCCCAAGCCAGGAGGGACTTCTGAGCGCATAGCCAGGAGTAACCCCTGAGGGTCACTGGGTGTGGCCCAAAAACAAAAACAAAAACAAATGGAAACTTAACTTTGGGTCACTACAAGGAGTCCCTCTGCTCTAGTCTTCACAAACATTCCTTTTAAAGAGTTCAAAATTCCTTTTTAGTCTTTATTATTGTTGTTGTAAAAATTAAGATAATATGTTTACAATAGTGTTAATGTTTCTGGGTGAGTTACCATACTTCACTACCACCAGGGTGCCCATTAGACTCTACCAACCTCCTGATATTATTTCTAATCTACCTTTTACTCCCCCCAACACAATTTGATAATTTGAGTTTTGTAATCCAAGATCACAGATTTGTACTTATTATTGTCTGTTTTCTTGTTGTCTCTTTAAATATAACAAATGAATGAAATTATATTATATTATTATAAAATTATTCATTATAAACAACCTATTGCCTCTTATTTACTTATTTTTAACATGCTAACCTCCAGGTTCAGGGGGTTACTAAATTCACCCTTTCTTACAGCTGTCTAATATTCTATTGTGTATATATGTGTGTACCCATGTATGTATATGTATATATAAGTATGTCCACATACATACATTTTATATCACAGCTTTCTTATCCATCTGTTATTGAATATTTGGGGTTTTTTTGAAATACTTTCTATTGTACTAAGAACTATAGTTCTTAGTACTAAGAACATAGATGTAGAGTAATATTTTTAATTATGCTGGCAGAGAAAACTAGGACAGTACAAGTTTGAATCTATGTCAGGATGTCAAATATATAAGTGTGAAAAATGTAATAAAGATTTTCAGGTTTGATGGTAGTATTCTTATTTAAATGCACATTTCTTATTATAATATAAAGCATGAACTACAAAATTAGGAATAGTCAATATTCATTTAGTACTATAACCAAGTGTTATTGAGGAATTTTGATGTATGAAGAAAAAAATCCCTAGCCTATATTTTGCAGAACGAGGCACTGAAGCACAGAGTGATTGAATAACTTCCCTAATAGTGGAACTGGAAAGCATATTGGCTATAGAGAATATATTCTTAAATTTTGTGCCAAGTTGCTTCTTAGGAGGAGAGAATGGAGTGTGAGGAAAATTCTAATTTAATGGCCAATGTGGAGAGAAAGTAGGCATAGCTATTAGATTAACAAACCCTTACATTAAAGCAAGGTCAAAAGAAACTTCAACTTAGTAAAGATAAGAGCAGATTGGAATTTATGAAGTGTGTTATGTTTTTGACATTCTCCTGAAAGAAATGATGACCCCCTGGAGAGTGGGGTAAAAAGTGTCAAGTTAGTGTATGGCACCTTCTTGTTCTCAGAAAAAGAAAAAAAGGCTACCTTAAACTTGTCTATTGAAAGTTAAAAAAAAATCAAGACCTAATAAACTTCCTTTAGCTATCATTCACAGTTAGATTGCAGGTATGGCAGTGTGAGAAAAACTAAGTTCAATTGTTGAAATCCAATGAGATGGAAAATAAATCTGAGTTTGTCATGATGCTCAAACTGAAAAAAAAAAACACACCAAACTGTATGAAATGTATTGAAGAAACTCATCTAGGAGTTACTTTATGAGTGAAAGATGACCATTTACATAAATTAATAATCTATGATGAATTTCTTAAGTTAGATGTACTCTTCATCCAGGTTCATATATGAGTGACAGTTGAAATAGTTTTGTAAACATGGGCCCAGGATTCAATACCAGAAATATGCCCAAAAAGCACTAAATCAGGAACAGGAGATTGAGTTGCTGCAGAGAAATGGGTTTTCTGTAAGGACATGACCTTGCTGATCTATTAAGGCCTGGGCCAAAAAGAGCCTGGATGTGTATAAATATAGATAGTTAATAACACACATTTCCCTTCTCCGTTTTCTCTAGTGCTATCCTAATGATTAAAGGTCTGAGCACAGCAAAAAATAGATTACTTCTATCCAGTAGTCTCTGTCCTTGCTTATATATAGCATCTAAGGAGAAGCACCATGTGCACAGACACTATGAAGATTGCTATGAGTGAGGAGAACTCTTTTTTAAGTAATCAGTCCATTTTTAATCATCATTTCTTAAGATTCTTGATTTAATCAAGAATAGATTAATCAAATATTATATTGACTGCATCTATATTATCTTTTTTGAGTTTTCGTGTTTTTAAACAATACAATATTTAATATGCCTTATTTTCCTTAAGAACATTCATCCACTTGGTTTTCTGTATCTACATATACAGAAAGATGGGTAAATTATTATCTGACAGATGGGTAAATTATAATCAGATTTATGGTTGCAATAATAACAATTTAATAGATGTTGAAGATGATAGACAGAACATAGTACTGTCTCAAAATAAGTTATCTTTTGTTACTTTTACTATTGTAGAATGTGAACAATGGATGTGTTTTAGCTCACATTATTGAAATGCTTGTGGTTAATCTTAGCCATTGGAAACTTCTTTATCAACTAATGTTAGATTATGGGTCACAAATTTAATACCTAGATACACCCTAGATCTTTAACTATTATTTGCAAAAAGTATAAAGTTCAATAATATGAAGAAAGCATATTTGAAGAATATTTGTTCCCTATATTTATGAAATGCAGTTTCTACATAAGAAGTCTTTTGTACCTTTTTTCAATCCAATAAAGATAGTTAATTTGAATTTATAATGTATTTCCACATAGTATGAAAAAAATAAGTGAGCAACTCCTACCTAAATATTGAGGTAGAAAAATCAAAAAGTCAACTTCATACGTCAATATTAGTTCTCTAGCATGTCACTGAATTTTTTGGTATTGAGTATGAAAATGCTGGCTCAGATCAGAGAGTGCACAGGGCTGAAGAGTATTCTTCACATTTAGTAGCCCAAAGCTCAATTGCAACAAATCAAGATCTTCCTAGAGACTCCAGTATGACCACCAAAATAAATAAAATGTATTGGCTTTTTAAAATATCATTTTGTTCATTATCATTAAAACTAAATAATAGCCATCAATACCTCTTTCACCCCTCCAAAAATACAGTTGACATATTAATTCTCAGATGACCCCAAAGCTACTAATTGGGCAAAATGAAAGATTATAGGTATTTATCAATATAGCATTGATTACTATTTTACCTAATGCTTACATTGGGACAACAAAAACCATTTTTATAATAATAAAGTTTCCCATATTTCTACAGCATATACAATAGACTAAGTTTTTTCAATTGATCCTGAATTTGTATTCATTCATAGCACTTAATCATCTGGATATACCAATATGAAGTATGCAGGAATTAGAAAACATGGGTGATGTTTTACTCATTGTTATTACAACCTACCTCAAAAATATACTGTAAATTCTCTTGTTATCTCTAATGTTACAGTTCTAGTACCCTTAATAAAGTCATAGCTGAGGGAAACATGAAGGATCATAATATACCTTTGAAAGGACTGAGAACTAGCAAAAAATTGAATGGCCTTTACCCAGCTAAGAAAGATTTTCTATTGCAGATTAATTTCAACACCACATATGGTCTCCCAATCCCTACAGGAGTGATTCCTGAGCAGAGTCAGGACTAAGACCTGGGAACTATGGGTAAGCAACCCTCCCCGTTTTTTACTTCATTTCTAGCAATAAAAAATATAAATAAGAAGTAAATCAGGGCACTGCTTCTAAATTGACACAATCTTTGTAGAAAACATTCAACTGGTTTTGGTAAAGCAAAGATCAAAAACTGCAGGAAAGTAGAGATAAAGTTCAGAGAAATCTTAAGAGAAATATTGAAACCGAGTCAATCTGAATCCTGTGAATAATATAAAACTAATCTGCAGATATATTTTGAAACACAAGAGAGAAGAAAGAAAGCAAAGAAAATGGCAACTTCCACCAGACTGGTAAGTGATCATTTTAATAAAGAACGAATTTACTTACAAAACATTGACTAGAATAGCAGCAAGTTGATTCCTTTTCACAACATCACTCTTCAAATATCAGTGTTTTTACAGAGTATTTTCATTCTGTGCAGTCACATATGCAGCCTAGATAACCTAAGACACACATTAGACATTCAAGATTGTGTTCTTGGAGCAATTTTGCTAAAGTACACTTATAGGGGTGGTTAAAAAGAAAAAGCCTCTAATTACTGCAGAGAAAAGGCAATGATAAATAAACTCAGGAGCATCCTGAGAATATCTGAGTGTAGCTTGAGGGTCCACTCAGAAGTCATATTCTTCTTTAATTGTCCTCAACATGGGAATTATGGAGATGTGTGTTCAGTAGTAACTCTCTCTTGTTATAGAAAAAGATAGGCAAAGAATGAGTAAGATGTTATTTGAATATGCTCTAAAGAGTTTTACAAATTAGCCTCATTGATACATCTTAATACCTGGGAATTCAAATCAAAATATTTATCAGCTAGTACTGTTTGGGCATCAGTTCTGCACAACTTCTCTCATTTTGCCGATAAGTGCCAGGAGTAGGCGCCCTACTCAAGAGGTAAATTCAAAAGGGTGTGTAATGCCAAGAAGCTATAACGGTATAGAAGAGCCTGGAGGCTGCATAGTGAAATTTGTAGATGAGAAAAAGATTATTTTAGTCTTGGCTATGCAAGATGAACTCTGCTGCTACGTCAAGTGATAACATTCAGAAAAATAAAACCACTTGTAGTGATTGAGAGTTGGCTGTGATACATTATGAACACTCAACCCTTCCAGAGCTCCTTGTTTCATGGTACTTGGTGTATTTTAAAATATGGGGTCTGATATGTAAATGGTATTGGAATTGCAAGAATGATTGTCAGGGTTTATTTTAAAGCTTATAAAACTGGAAAAAAGAAAGTATGCCTGTAGAAGATCTGCATGTGAAATATAAGGGTCCCAACTAAATTTAGTTGTTTCAGTGCTAATCAAACGATTAAGGGAAATGTCTACCCACACACATACATATACATACAGTTTCTTCTGTATATACATGCACAATTTATTTTCAAATATTAACATCTTTTTCTCTCCAGTCTCTAATAGCCTCGATTATTTTGCAAAATGTTAAATATTACTTTGGGTATCTTACATTATACAAACCTATTTACTTTTCTCCTCCCTTAGAATGACAGCTTCATGATATTGAAGGGAATTTTGTTGTTGTTGATTGGTTCATTTGTTTTTTTGTTTGGGTTTGTTTGAATTCAGGAATATTTTTGTTGGTTTGTTTTGGTGATTTTTTGTTTTATTTTGCTTTGTTTTGTTGTTTGTTTGTTGTTATTTTCATATTTTGTAGTTAGAGTATCTTGGGCCACCTGTAGATTTAAATAGATACTTGCACATTTACAAATAATAAATAACTATCTTTATATCTATTAAAGATTTAATGTATTTTATTACACTTACTATAGTCAGGCAAATAGGGAGTCCTGACAATGGAGAGTAGAAAAAGACCTTGTATATCCAAGTTAAATTAGCCCAAAGTCTTGGAGGCCTTTGAAGCTAGGAAACTCACTCAAGAGATTGGGGAGCCTTTTGAGATTCACATGAACAGGCCCAGAGTATAAGTTGTACATCCTAGGAGGAGAGACTTCAAAGCAGGAACAAGACCCATGATAAGGAGCTCAAATTGACTATAAACTATTCCAAGTTTTTCCACCAGGCAATACCTAGCTCCAGACTTTGTGGGACAAATGGGGAGAACCTTATAAAATTAACTTTGCAGGGTGTGGAGCAATAAAAGAGTGGTAGAAAACTTGCCTTGCAAAAGGTTGATCCAGGTTTGATCCTGGTACCCTAGAAGATTCCCAAAGACCACAGGAACAAGCCCTGAACACCATTGGGTGTGGCTCAAAAACTAGGGAAATGGATGCAAAGGGCCTATTTCCCCATCTTGGGGTCATTATCATCTTTCTTTGATTTCATAAGGCATTCTCTGTGTTGGGGGGGTTGCATTTAAATTTTTCCACTTTGGGATACTTTTGTTATTTCTTGAGTGAGAAAAATCTTTCCCAAATAAACGTATCTTAGTTTACTATTCATCTTCTTCAAAAAATTATTTTCTGTAAGGGCAGGCAATGGGCCATTCTATCAGAGATTAGTACTGACTTCTTTTTCCTGATAAGGATGAATTTTTGGTTTGAGCCTGATACCACAGCTCTTTGCACAAATGGGTGGATGGGCTAATTTTTGTACCATGTGAATCAATTGGAACTCAGATGCAACCTGAGGAATACCTAGTAAGATCTAGTGAGATGCAAGGGTCTATGCCAAAGAGGTGACCATGGCAAACATTATCAGTTTTGATCCACCTCGGCACTTCCCCAGGTTACCAAAGCAGAGAGTAGAGAGGTCTCTCTTCTCTTCACTTCAAGTAAGTTACCTGAACAGAAGGCACTTTATATGAATGCCTCATCAATTGTTTCTTGTTGTAAATCAGGCCTTATGATTGGCTTGGATGGTGGATGGAGGCCTCTGTCTTTAGGTTCTGGACCATGTGGCTTCATAACCCCGATTAACCATTGGGTCTGGAGGTTCATGAGAACAGCGGGAAGAAATCTCACTCACATGCAGGCTTCAGGAAGTAACAGCTTTATTCATCCTAGCCACCACATGTGTGGCCTGTATCATAACCATTTAAGCATTCTGCTATTCTTAGCTAGCCCTGCATCTTAACTTCTCTCAGCCATCTTTCCTCTGACCTTCAAACTGGTAAAGATCCAACTGGGCAAAAGACAAAGACAAAAAGAGATCCTTTCCTTTGGGTCAGAGCCCTTAAGTACCTTTCCCAGACCCCTCCCAGGAAATGGGCAGGGTCTGCAGGTAAAGTTATAGGTCATCTCCGGTTCCCAAGACCCCGCCCAGAAATGGGTGGGGTCTCAGTTACCTGTATTCTGGGGTGTAGCTACAGTTTCTAGGCTTATGTTCACTATACTTTTTGAATATAAATGAAGTGATTTTAACAATACTTATTTAAATTCTGACTCCCCACAACCAAATCTATTATTGCTTACAGGTACCTCCCATTCACTCATAAATTGTCCTAGCCATACATCATTCTGAGAGAAATACATATGCCAGTTTTGTTCTTTGTTTTTCTCCATCTTATTCGTGTCTCAAAACACAAAGCAGAAGTGGTTTGCCAGACATTCATCTTTTTTTTTTTTTTTTTTTGGTTTTTGGGTCACACCCGGCAGCGCTCAGGGGTTACTCCTGGCTCCAGGCTCAGAAATTGCTCCTAGCAGGCACGGGGGACCATATGGGGCGCCGGGATTCGAACCGATGACCCTTTGCATGAAAGGCAAACGCCCTACCTCCATGCTATCTCCAGGGCCCCCAGACATTCATCTTAGTGCAACTTCTTGCTTTTCTTGTAGCCAACAGTGCCCAAGATATAGAGTAGTATTTCAGTTTATGCAGGAGGAAGAGCTGTCCCTGTCTCTTCAACTGAATCCCACTCCAACCTCTACTTCAAGCAGTTATTTTTGTCAATATTTTTTATTTATATCTCTTTGTTTATAATGGTCAAAATCAACCATAAGCCCTGGGATAGTAATGAAGAGTTTGGCCCTCTCTTTTTTTTCTGATATCACTCCTCTTTCTTTTTGTCTGTTTAATGAGTATGGCTAACATGCTCTTTTCTCTATTGTTTAGCAAAACCAAGTCTCCTTTACTTAAATCACTCCAAAAACAAATTAGTCCTACAAAAACGAATTCTGGATTCCACTTTGAATTCTTTCCAGATAACTTAGTAACCTACAATAACCTTCAGATAGGTATTATGATTCACACTTACGATCTAGAAATTGACATTATCCAGTGAGAAAAATTGCTTAGTACTACAGAGCAAGGATGTGAGGAAAGTGAAATTCAATCTCATATTTTCTTTTAATGTAAATCTATGTTCTGAATAAATAGCATATATCTGGATAAAACAAACATACTGAACATACTGAAGATAAGAATCCATAAATTCTTTACCACATTCTTCACATAAGGTATAATCAAATTCCGTAATATTATTTTACAAGAAGCATACTAATAAGGAAAAGGGAAGAGATGACAGAAATAGGTAAAAAGAACTAGAGCAAGGTTTGAAATGACAAGGGTAGCATTATTGCAGCAATGTGTGCTCTTATTCCAACTTCCGTCCAGGAACCTCATCACTCTCCCGCCATTAACAAGACCAAGGACAGGATTTGCCTACAGACAATAAAGCTTTGGAAGAATGGTGCTGACAAGCCCAGCCCTCATTCAGTTCTCCCTAATCAAAACATGCAGTCTAATTTCTTTTAAGTTGTTCCATCTCATTAAATTGAGACTTTAAGAGTACAGATCACTTTCCTAAATTGTTGCTAATTCAATTCTAAAAACTGTGTGATCAGACCCTTTGAATGCGTAGAACAGGGTTGTAATTAGTAAATGAAAAAGGCCAACATAAAACTTGCAAAGCTCTTAATTTAATCCAGATGAACTCTTGGATTTGACCTGAAGGAGAAAGAGTTCGTATAAAAGTAGAAAGGGCTTTGCCACCTTCCATTTATTTGTAGTATGCATCTTTCTCCACTTTAGAGGCATACCACTTGCTTGTAGTGATTACAAAAGTTTTTAATTAATTTAGAAGCAACCTTAAATCATCTCATTCATCTTTCTTCTAGTAAAAGATGCTCTCTGGGTTATAGTTCTTTTTGTTTCATAACTTTAAATTTCTCAAAATTATGGCAGCATAACAGTTTCCTTAGAAATTAAATTAGATGAAGAAAAAAAAGATGTGTATAAAATAATAATTAAGTTTAACTCCAGCTCAGCTCTTCATAAGTTTCCCAAAATATCTTGCAAATGTTGTATTTCAGGCAAATTTAGAAAGCTACTTGTATCAGCGCATATTAAAAGAGTGTCAAGGGAAAATGCAAATTTGCATGCCTGAGGCAAAGACTGTGCCAGAATGCAGGAGACTATAGAGAAAAGTTAAAGCATTAACAGATGCTAGATTGAGCATATTAGCATACAGTGTCTCCAGTGTATAAACCTGTGGAGGAGAAAATGGAATTATTTGTAGTGGGATTGTTCTAGTCCCTTTTCAAAGACTATATCCCCATTTTCCTTTTTTTCTTTGGTAATCCCTTTAACATTCCTATTCACCTCATCACTTTCTTCTCTTCCCTTGTTTTCTGCTTTCCTTTCTCAACCCACAAATCAAACAGAGGCAGGGAACAGGAAATGGTGAAAATATTCTAGTTCCCTTTCCTGTCTCAGAGCTCAGGACTTCCAGACTAGCTCAGGTAAGATTGAACCTTTAAAAACTAAAGATATCTATATCTCTCTATGGTGTTACTAGACTAAGAAGTTACTGATCCTTGTTGATCTAAGTTTCAATAATTTCATCTTCCTTTGGGTTATAATAAGTAACGTGAAGTAAATTTGTTTGTGCCTACAAGAAGGCAAGTTATTGTGGTAGGTGGAAAAATGGGGATACTGTTGAAAGATCACACTGGTGGTAGGATTGGTGTTTAGAAATTTAATATCTGAAACTACTGCATTATGAACAACATGGTTAACCATGTTAACCAAAGTTAGAAAAATATTAATTAAAAAAAGTACAAATTAAAGATTCTGGGGAAATAGATATTAGAGGTATCACAGCACATGCCTTGCATGTGACTTACCCCAATATGTTGGTCCTCAAACGTTCTAAATTAATTATGTGCTAGAGCACTACATGATTGGGGAACCATTAGTCACCCAGCATTGTGGATTTGAGCCCCCCAGATCACTGTTGTAGTCTAGGTAACCTATGGTACTCACAGGACCCAGCAGCATTATATCCTTAGGAACTTTCATTAAACTCCAGCTGAGTTTATCTAAAAATCAAAAGGCGTGATATCTGGCCTTCTCAGCAAAGCATAGGAGCCCCAATAAAATAAAATAAAGATGCATAAGGAGGGGCCAGTGCAATAGTACAGAGGATAGGGTAATTGCTTGCATGTAATTAACTCAAGTTTGATCCTCAACAGGCCATATGATAACAGCACTAAACAGTACTAATTCCTGAGTGCAGAGCCAGTAGTAAGCCCTGAGCATTGTTGGGTATGACCTAAAAAAATAAACAGAAAAAAAGTGCAAAAGGAAGTTAACAATTAATATCTAGACATCATAAATGTTTTACATTTAAGCCACTCCATTATGGCTTTTATTTTTGTTTTTGATTCCAAAATCATAAGAAATCATACTAAGGCTTTCTAATTAATTTATACTAAATCATTTTCCTATATCATCAAAATTTATGCCAAATGGTTTTGCTCAGAGTTTAAGATTATAAAAGATTTGTGCTTTCCTTAGCAACAATACTTATGGTGGCAAAATCTCTCTAACATATCTGGAGACATAACAGTAGGAATAGTCAGTCCATTCAGCTTTTATAAAACTGTTAAATACTAAGTTGGGGATTTGGTTCATTGGCTCATTAATAGAAAAAATTAAAAATGATTATAAAAATAAAATATAATAAGACTTTTAGTACATGAAAATATAGACACAATAACTGTGCAGTGTATTCAAAGAAATCTTTTAATATAATTTTATATAATTTTAAAAATTATATGTAAAATATATATGTGAGTAGGACAAATTAGCAGCCTATGAAAATATACATGATATTTCAATAATGAGAGAGGATATAGAGTGGTGATTTTCAGAAATCAATGCCTCACCCAGATTGTCACCATATTTGTTTGTCTAAGGACTTACCATAGCAGTTAAAACTGTTGAGCGTTAATTTTCTCATGCAAAAATGTTTTATGATGAGCTTATAATGCAGCTGGAAATTATCCACAATCATCTGATCCCCCATCTTGAAATTTCTTGACTCCAATTGATCTTAAGTTCCATTAGGTCTCTAGTTTTGTTATTCATAACTTAAGGTTTTTGTAACACATTAACTGTTTTGGAAAAACATATGAAACATTCTGGCATTGTATGTGATCTATAAGAAAAGCCTGATCAAAGATGAGGGAATTATTTATGTTCTGTATAATTCACGGTTATTTTTCTTATAACTAGATTAAGGTTTTCTTTGGCAGACAATACGTCATAGGGTAGTCATGTCTTATAGTCCCTTCAACCATATTACTTAGTACTCTAGACATGAAAACTATCCTTATCCTAATATGCACTGGTAACTATCTAATCCTGAATCTTTCACTTAGCAAAGCCCACCCAAGTCATTGATGAAGTGCCTAGAAATTGGAAAAATCTTTTAATTCCGGTACACTGACCCAATTTATTAATTCTTTTAACTAATCTTTTTGGGTTTTTTAAGCCACACCTAGTGATGCCCAGGAGTTACTCCTGGCTATGCACTCAGAAACTGCTCCTGGCTTGGTGGACCATATGGGATGCTGCAGTTCATTTTAGGCTAGTGCCAGCAAGGCAAACGTTTTACTGCTCTGTGCCACCACTCCAGCCCCTTTTTAACTAATTTTTATTGTAATCGCGTGTCTTTCTTTTCTCTCTTATCTTCTGCTTTTCTGTTCTTTCTCTCTTAATCTATATCTTAGCTAATTATTTATCTTTATTAATTCAAATATTTCTTAAGAGCTCATACCCATTCTATAAGGGTCAGGCCTCCATCAACAACTTAAAAACAGATCTCTAATGTCTGTGTATATGTAGGCATGAGTTTGTAGACAAGTACTCCTCTCTGATTGCCAAACCTAAATTGTAAACAATTCATGCATACAGTGTATATAGCCCTTCTTATATAATATCCCTTTTTCCCCCTTCAGGCATCCTTCTATCTTCTCAGCACCCAATTCTAAGCTATTATCCATCCTTATTTAACCCTCTTTACCCTCAGTTCTTAACCCATTAGGTACTGAGTCTGACCTCCTGCCCCAATAAACCACCATCCAGCTCCCAAAGCTCAAGGACACCCTCTCAGTCCCAAATCTCAAGCCTCAGCAGGCAAGAAACTACAACCAACACTCCTGCTGACTCTTGCTAGGTGGCCCTTCTCACACACACCCCTAAATATGGGCTGTCCCATGCTACTGGACTCAGCTACAGAGGGATCCCTGGCTCAATGATACTACCTGGTCCTTTACTGCTCAAACTCAACAGGACCACAGTATGGGATGAAAATGTTGATTTCATCCTCCACAAGAATATCTCAAAAGACTTAATGAGGATGCCTATATTTCATCTGTATGTTTAATAACTATATCAATACCTCCTAGTCAGTTTATTTCCATATGCAATGGTAGCTTCCTCCACCATTTATTCTCTTTAATTACATATATAATAAAATACATATATATATATTTTTCATGACCTCACCTGCTTTGGTTCTCCTTAGCACAAAAACCTACAAGATAAAGTCTTGCCTGGGATAAAAGTTCAGGTCAAAAACAGGGCACAGAGATTGTGTAGCCTGTCACTCTTATCCCCAATGCAAAAGCAATATAATATGACACCAACCCCTTTTGCATAGGCACTCTAAGGTGGGGGGGGGAATTCTATGCACAGAAACAAGCTCTTAACTACTAGGGATAAGAACTCGTACTTTTTATAATACAAGGGCACCTCCCACCCTGAGCACATGTTATGTGAACCCAACTTGGACTCCATGTGATTTGACAAAAACTGTGCAATCCAGAACCCCAGATATCAAATACAGAACCATCACAGTTCCCAGCAACAACACCATGAACCAAACTCCTCCCTGAGAAATTCTTAATAAATGCTCTGGCACCAGCTTGCACCAGTTTTGATATGACATCCTGACACAAGGAAATGGCAACAGAATGATCTAAGAGAGGGTTGCCCTATCTCCTCACCTAACAATCTGATGAAATCAGAAGACAGGTCATCCTTTCCTCTGTGCAAAAACCAAGATCACTAACTACAGAAGACTGACTTTGACAAACATGACAGGGCAGAATCTATCAATAAGAAAGATCCCAGCCTAGGCCTCAGCCTAGGATTCATACAAAAACCAAGATCTCTGATTCTGACTTTGCAACTGCCACTGAGCAGAACTTCTGGAACCATAATGAAAGATATCTATTCTAGGATCTGAGCAAAAACCAAGACCACTAATTACAAAAGACTGATTACAACAACAGTGATGGAACAGAACTTCTAAAAACATAAAGTCTCTATCCACAACCAACACCCATGCTGACTCATGCTATGTGGTCCCCCCTACCAACTCCTCCTAAGGTGTACTGTTGCTGGATACCAGACTAAGCCCTAAAAGGACTCCCAATGCAAGAATTCTACCCAAGACCTCCCTGTAGCAAATCTTTTATCAATCTCAAGAAGGGCAGGGTGTGTGATGAAAAGACACCTGGGAACCCACACCCCACAATACAATCTCAAAAGACAATGGGGAAACCTATCATAAGTATTAGACCTGTATAACACTACCTCTTTACCTGCTTTTCCCCAAATATAAGGTAGTGTCCTTCTCCTGCATGACTTTGTTCCGTTTATTATTTTTTATTTCATTTTTGAATCATTCTTCTTTATACATATGTGATAAAATATATTTTTATTTCTATTTTTATCTTTTTTGGGGTGTGTGATTTGTTTCTCTGTTCTTCTCTTTCCACCCCCAAATGCACTGGCAATATAATGAAGCACCATTTCTTCCTTCAAAGGCACACTAAAAAGGGGGAAATCTTACGCATATACACAAGCTCTTATCTACTAGGGATAAGAACTCATACTTATTTACAATACAGGGGAATCTCCCAACTTGAAAATATGTCATGTGGAACCATATTAGACTCCAAGAAATTAGACACCGACCGTCCAGCCTTGAACCCTGAATCCCAGACATAGAAATGACACAGTTCTTCACAACAGCTACAAGAACCAAATCCCATTCGGGACATCTTGAATACTCCTCAAACACCAACATGTGCCAGCTCTAATATGATATCCTGACAACGAGGAAATTAGGAACAAATGGACATAAGAACAGGGTATCCTACCTCACCAACTAACGACAAGACAAAATCAGAAGACTTGTCACACTTTGGACTGTGCAAAAGTCAAGAACGTAATATACAGATGACTGGCTGATAGAACTATGACCAGGCAGTATGTATCCTGGGACCAACAAGAAAGCCCTAGTCTATGGTTTGTTCTACGACCTGCACAACAACCATGATCTCTAATTCCAGAGACTTGACTGAGGCAATTGCAACTGAATGGGACTTCTGGAAACATAATGAAAGACGATATCCCACGCTCCATTCGAGGTTCAGCACAAGGGCCAAGACAACCAACCACAGAAGACAGATTAAAATGACACTGAGGAAACAGAACTTCTAGAAGCACAAAGAAAGTCTTCATCGTAAGTTCCACTCCTTGACTTGTGCAGAGACTGAGATCTCTAGATATAGAGGTCTGATTTTATCATCCAGATCGGAGCAGAAGTCTTCCATACACCACAAAAGCACCAAGGGGAGAGTAAATGAAAGGAGTCTATAGTTAATCCCTTGACAATATATTCCAAGGGTGGAGAAACCCTGTAGCTCTTAGGCCAAGGGGATTCCCTTTTCGAATGACTCCAATATTTACTGTGCCTAAGCAGGAGGGACAAAAAAGAGACAAAAAGCACAAAATAATCTTTTTTTTCTTTCATTTTTTTCTTTTATCTCGTTTCTGTTAATTTCTTTGCTTTGGTGTGGATATTGATGCAGTTGTCCACTTTTTTACTTATATATTTACTTTTTCTTTCTTATTTTCTCTTCTTTCTTTTTGTGCTCTGTCATGTTTTATTTTTATCTCACGACCATGGCAATTATGTGGTGCATATCTTTATTGCTGCAGTACTCACTGGATATTTTATTTGATACTTCTTTTTGAACTGTTGTGGTGTTTCACCTTTTTTTCCCCCTTCATCTCTCAAATCGAGGATGAGAGCCTCTAGGAGGACTCTGCCCATTGTCGGCATAGTTGATTTTTACCCCATTTTATTACTTTTCTCTTCCTCAAACAAAACCACATAACTTGAACTATCTAGTCCCACCTCCCAATTAGAGGGGGAAGTAATGGAGGTACCAAGACCAAACAGTTATAAGATTACTAAGTAGTAAACTAGACACAGAGGGGACAACCCATTCTAGAAGCCCCTGGGGTGAGGGTGGAGGAAATGGAAGGGAGAATGGGAACAGAGGTGGAGGGAGTACAATTCGGTGATGGGAATTCCCATGATTCAATGTTAATATGTACCTGGAATATTACTGTGAACGATATGTAAGCCACTATGATTTAAATAAAAATTATATTTTAAAAAAGTCTCTATCCTAGCCTTCATCCTATGACCTACACAAATACCAAGATCTCTAGCTACAGAAGTCTGATACTATCATTCACAACTGAACAAAATGTGTCCTGGCACCATTAAAAAGACCTTGGGGTGTGAAAATGAGCATATATAGAGCCTGTAGTACTTCCCATGGCAGTGTGCTTCAAGGGCGGAGAAACACTGTATACTGGTAAAGGGAATTCCCTGTCTAATTTCCCCAATACTTACTGTGCCTATGCAAAAATAAAAATAAAAAACTAAGATCAAAGCCTTGCCCCACCATTTTTCTTTTTCTTTTTTTTATTTTCTATTTTTTCTTTCTTTTTCTTCTATTTTTATTATTTCAAATTTTTTAATTTACTTTATTATGGTTATGATATGATGGTGGCTGTTTTTAGTAGCCAGGTGTCTTTTTTTTTTTGTAGATGCTGATTTTTTTGTCTTTGTTTTTGTTTTAGCTTTCTTCTTCTTCCCTTTCTTGTTTTAAATCGATATTATAAACTCTAGGAGGAACCCTTCCAGTTTTTGTAGTTGTTTTTGTTTTTTTGTTTTTTCCCAACAGAACCACATAACATGAATTATCTTGTTCTGCCTTATGAATTGAGGGGGAAGAAAATGAAGGGTAGCAAGACCAAACAGTTGCATGAACAGTGAGTGGAAATAAAAAATGATCAGACTCAAACACCAAACCCAAAGTCAATGTCAACAGAATCAACACCCAATCTACAACAAGCTGCACACAGAGAGGAGCAGTTAACACTAGCAGACTGGGAGGTGGGGGAGAGCAAGAGTGGGAGTTATGGGTTGCATTCTGGAAATAAGGGTAGAGGGAGGACAACACTGGTGGTGGGAATGGTTCTGATTTATTATAACCATGTACCTTTAATATTACTGTTACTGTGGAAGATTTGTAATTCACTTTGGTCACAATAAAAATTATTTTTTAAAAAGTAGATTAGAGGTTTTCTTAAAGGAATAGAAGGCGTTAGTGACATTTTGTAGAATATCTGAAAGACAAAAGATGTTTTAGGAACTGGAGACAGATTTTATACTTTTTATGTGGACAATACAGGTTTCATCCTCAGCACCGTATGGTTGCCTAAGAATCACCAGTTGTGGCTCTGGAAGTCTGAAGCACACAGCAGTACCCTAAGAAATCCCTAGTATAACAACACAGGCCCCAAAAAGTACATCATTATTAAATCCTTGAATTGAGCCTTGGATCCAGTTAACTGACAATTGCCGAAAATCACTGCTTGGGGAATCAAAAGAATGACTGGAGTGATAGTAGTACTACAGGTAAATTACTTTTTTTTGTTGTTGTTTTGTTTTGGGACCACACCAGTGACGCTCAGGGGTTACTTCTGGCTATTCGCTCAGAAGTCGCTCCTAGCAGGCACGGGGGACCATATGGGGAACTGGGGGATCGAATGAGGTCCGTCCTAGGTTAGCGCAGGCACCTTACCTCCAGCGCCACCGCCCGGTCCCCAGGTAAATTACTTTGATAACTTTGCATGATTTCAAACTGGGTTTGATCCCCAGTATGAAATTGAGCCCATCTAGAAGTCATTCCCTGAGCAAGAAATAAGTCCGTAGCCCTGCAAAGAGTGGCAGGGAAAAAAAGAGAGAGAAAGATATAAAGAAGTGATATTAAATTTTCCTTTTAATTAAGTTATGAATGCACACTTATAATATTGCAACACTGATTTTCTATCTGAGAAGTTAAGATCAAATGTAACTATCATGTCTAATTATAGAAGATATGTGCATTCCTTAACAGTCCATCAATAGTCTCAAAATCTGACCTTGAGAAAAACCAGGTCCTTCTGGTGGGCAATAATTATTGCATCTGGGTTATCTCATTTAGGCCATACAATAGTCTTGAGAGATAAATTATTTTCTACCCTCAATTTAAGGCATAAGACTGAATTATAAAAAGATTAAGTGATTTATTTAAGTCAGAAAACCAATGCTAGAATGCAGATTTGACCTTTGTTGGGCTATTTAGCTATAGTTATCATCTGAAATTATTTCCTCTAATTCTACCAAACCAGCGATACCAGATCCCAGGTTTCCAGGGATACCTCTTAGTTTTCATCTTTTATTATTATTTTTTATTATTTTTATTTTTGTGCCACACCTAGTGGTGCTCAAGATTTACTACTGGCTCAAGGAGAGATCACTATTGGAAGGGCACAGAAAATCATATACAGTGCCAGGGGTTGATCTCTGGTCAGCTGTATCAATGGAAGTGTCATATCCCTGTCATATTTCTCTTTACCCTCCTTCTTCCTATTTAATCTTAGATTTTGTCTATTGAATTTCCTTTGATGACCTCATCTTGTGAAAAATAGAGGTTGTTATTCAATAGGACAACAAGGCAAGAGTCTAATGAGATGTAAGAGATCTAATAAGATCAAGTCAAAGTGAGATTTTGAGACATAATTGAGGATCCTATCACAAGTCAAATCCTTAAAATTCATTTATTTTAAGCAAATCTACAGGAAAAAATACTGGTATTAAGACATATGTAAGCAAGTAACATATGGAAAAATATTAGTCTAAATAGTTGATGATGTACATTGGATAATCAACTATGGTTCAAGAAAGACAAGAAATAAGTGAGTCCAGAGAACACTGAAGAAAATAACATCTGATTGATCACCTTTATATCTGAGGCATAGTATTCATTTTTCAAAGTCACAGTGATAAAATAAGGACATTGGTTCTATTTTTTGGAAATAAAGATACCTTCCTCAGTAATCTTTTTTCCTCCACCATTTATGGAAACAGTAGAAACAGCTCTAGAGCTGTCACTACCATTTGTAGAGATCTCATTTTACTTATACTCACTCCAAAATTTAGCATAGGCAAATAGGAATTATGATTAATAACAGACTAAAAACTTACTCTGTTCCAAATTCTCTAGAGACCTTAACCCCATTACATTGTTTTTTGTTTTGTTTTGTTTTTTTGTTTTTTATTCTTTTGTTTGTTTTTTTTGTTTTGTTTTTTGTTTTTTGGTTTTTGGGTCACACCTGGCAGTGCTCAGGGGTTACTCCTGGCTCCATGCTCAGAAATTGCTCCTGGCCGGCACGAGGGACCATATGGGGCACCGGGATTCGAACCGATGACCTTTTGCATGAAAGGCAAACGCCTTACCTCCATGCTATCTCCCAGGCCCCAAGTTTTGATAAGTTAATATGTAGAGGTGGGGGCATAAAGGGGCATTTTAGTTTAGAATGGTTGATTCAAGTAAAATCCCTTGATGAATTTATATTCTTAATGTTTATGTTCTTTATGTTTATACATAAAAGAAGTGACCAGAAATTCTGAGAGTACAAGAAGGCAGCTGTCTCTAAACTGGGAGTGGGGGTGGAATGAGGGTTTTCATGATGGATTAAGTTTGCTGAAAGCTGATCTTAGATTTTCTTT
>PVKC010017182.1:0-20351 GCA_004027635.1 Crocidura indochinensis
CCATTTGTATTACTATGTGTCTTGGTGTTGGTTTGTTAGGGTCTATATTGTTGGGGATTCTCCTCGCCTCCTGGATTTGCTCAGATGTGTTTTTCCAGAGGGTGGGAAAGTTCTCCGCTATTATCTCTCTGACTAATTGTTCTTCTCCTTTCCCTGTTTTCTCCCCTTCTGGTATACCTACAATTCTTAGATTGTTTCTTTTGTCTTTGTTCATTAGATACTGGACTTTTACTTCCAGTGCTTTACCTTCTATTTCTCTGTTGGCTTTTTGTTGTATTTTGTTTGCAGTTTATCTTTGAGTTTTTCTATATGATTCTCAAGCTGTGCAATTCTGCTCTTCTGGCTTTCTATGGTTGTATGTAATTGATTTAATTCTGTTTGCATGGAGTCTCTCATGTTTTGTAACAATTCTTCTTTTAGTTGGTTGATCTGTTTGTCCGTGGATTTCTTGTACTC
The DNA here is from genome assembly GCA_004027635.1 of Crocidura indochinensis. NCBI lineage: Eukaryota > Metazoa > Chordata > Mammalia > Eulipotyphla > Soricidae > Crocidura > Crocidura indochinensis. Next base: position 457 of record PVKC010017182.1, read on the forward strand.
GCTGGCTAGTGTTTCTCGTATTTCTTTTAATATGGCTTGCATTTCATTTTTCATGGCTATTTTAAGATCTCCTTCTGTTTGGTCTGTGCGTTTTGGAGGACTTGGAAATTTATTAGGAATACTTTCCATATCCCCTGGATTTGGGGTCTTCTTAGTTCTACCCATATTTCTTTGCTTATATTGGTGTGGCTTGGGGTGCAGTACCTTCTGAATGAGACAGTGTAGTTCCGCTCCTGGTCACAGTTGCAACGGGTGCCATTGGGCCTAGCTGGGTCACCTCTCTCACTTGGGCTCAACCTGAGCTTCCTTTTTTTTATTGGCCCTCAGTTACTGCTCCTCCTCGCTCTCTGATTTCCCGGACTGCCTATGGCATGGTGGCTGGTTGGTGAAAGTTTCCAAGTTTCCTCTGGCCTCCCACTCAGGTCTCAGGGTCTTCGGGGGTACCTGTTATGGTGACCCTCTGAAGGCCCCCCGTGACCTTCCCGGTACCACTTTCCTGACCGCCGCCGCCTCTCCGGGATGTTTTCCACTCTCTTACGATGCTCTCAGGTCCCTTCTCCTGACCTCTGGCACACTCTCTCTTACCTCACCACCTCTCCTGTGGTCACAGGGATGAGGCACTAGGAGGGGCAGCCAGGCTGGGAGTCGAGACTCACCAAGTCTGCTCTCCACTGGGGCCTGGGGTCACAGAGTTGAGGGGCTGAAGGGGCAGTGGCGGGCGATCAAAACGCGCCCAGGCTGGGAGCAGGAACTCACCTGGTTCCCAGTTTCTTATTTTTCAAAGTGAATTTGGCTAACATAGGGGATTTTTTTTGGTTCCAGATAAACTTAATAATTGATTGCTCTAATTTCTTAAAGAATTATGTCTGGGTTTGGATAGGGATTTCATTGAACCTATAGGGAGTTAGGTAAGATGATCATTCTAATGATGTTGAGTCTTCCTATCCATGAACATGAGATGTTATTCCAATTCCTTAGGTCCTCTTAAATTCCTTTCCGAAGAGTTTTGAAGTACTCATGGTGTAGTTTTTCAACTCTATTGTTAAGTTGATTCCTAGGAACTGGATAATTTTGGAATCTATTTTAAATGGGATGGACTCCTTTATCTCTTTCTCCTCTGCTTCATTATTTGTATAATGGAAAGATACTGTCTTTTGTGTATTGATTTTATAGCCAGTCATTTTGCTGTATTGACTTGTTTCTCAGAGCTTTTCTGTGAACTCATTAGGATTTTCTATGTATATCATCATATCATCTTCAAATAGAGATAGCTTGAAGTCTTCTTTCCCTATTTGTATTTGATTCCCTTCTCTTGTCTAGTTGCTATTGTGAGACATCTAATGCTGTACAGAATGATAGTGGAAACAATGACAGCCTTGTGTAGTGCCTGATCTTTGTGGAAATGCTCTCAGATTTTTTGCCATTAAGGATCATGTTGGCTCTGGGCTTTATATATATAGCTGTATCTATCTTGGGAAGATTACTTTCAACCTTATTTTGCTAATGTTCTCGTCATGAATGTGTGTTGTGCTTTGTCAAATGCCTTCTCTATGTTGATTGTTATGATCATATAGTTTTTGTCTTTCTTTTCATTGAGCATGGTTTATAATGTTTGATTTCCATATGCCGAACCATCCCTGAATCCCTGGGATGAAACCCACTATTATGGTGTATAATCTTCTTGATGTATTGTTGGATTTGTTTTGCTAAGATTTGTTAAGAATTTTTGCATCCATGATCATTAGTGAAATTGGTACTCAGTTTTCTTATTAGTGTCTTTTCAGGTTTGGGGAATGAGCATAATTTAGCTTCATTAAAAGAATTAAGAAGGATTCCTGTCTTTTTAATATTTTGGGAGAGTCGAAGGATCAATTGTAGTAATTCTTCTCTTCATGTTTCATTGAATTTGCCTATAAAACCATCTGGTACTGGACATTTATTCTTGGATAGTATTTTAATTACTGTTTCAATTTCTTTAGCTGTGATTGTCCTGTTTGGGCTTTCTACTTTCTCAGAAGATATTTAAAAAAAATCTGTCCATTACTTTTGCGTTCTCAAACTTAACTTGAGTACAGTTATTCATAACAAGCTCTCATGATATTTTGGATTTCTTGAGGTTCTATTGTTATCTTTCCTTTTTTGTTTATGATCCAATTTATTTGGGCATTTTCCCTTTTTTGCTTTGTGAGTCTTGCCAGCATATTTTTTTTATCTTGTTTATTCTCAGGAAAAAAAAAAGCTCCTGGCGTCATTGATTATTTTTATTGTTTGTTGTTGTTGTTTCTATGTTGTTTATTTCTACTCTGGTTTTTATTATTTTTTCTACCTGTGTTTAGGTTTCTTTGCTGCTGTTTTCCAGATCCTTATGGTGTTTCTTTGAGCTGTTGATTTTGTCATTTTTTTTCCCTTTCTAATGTAGGACTGTATTGCCATGAGATCTCCCCTAAGTACTGCTTTTTTCTGTATCCCATAGATCTTAAAATTTTGTTTCTTTATTATCATTTATCTCAAGGAATCTTTTTATTTCTTCCTTGATTTCCTATTTGATCCAGCTGTTGTTGAGCAGCATGTTATTGTTAGATTTTCTCTACATCTTCTTTTTACAGTCAATCTTGATTTCTGTGGCATTGTGGTCTGATAGGGTGTTTGGTATAATTCTTTTATTTGTGTCTATGCAAGTTAGATGTATGTCCTAATGTATGATCAATTCTAGAGAAGGTTTCATGTGCACTTGAGAAGAATGCATATTCCTATTTCTGAAGATTTAGGGACATGCATAAGTACATTAGTCTGAATTATCCAAGTTTCTCATATATGTCTTTACTAGTTTCTGCCTAGTGGATCTGTCTAGTGGCAATAAATGGTGTGCTAAAGTGTCCTACTACTATCACATTTTTGTCCATATGTTTCTTTACATTTGTGAGCAAATGCCTTACATATTTTTCTGACTCTTAATTGTTGCATAAATGTTACTCAGAGTTAGTAGTTATTGGCCTAATATTCCCCTGACCAATAAGTAAGTAGTATCCATCTTTGTCTCTGAGCACTTTATGGAGGTTAAGTGTGATTTGGTTTGATATAATTATGAGTGTCCCAGGGTTTTTTGTTTTGTTTTGTTTTTTATTGGCTTGAATAATTTATTTTCATCCTTTTATCCTGAGACTATGTCTACCCTGATCTTTTAGGTGTATTTCCTGCAAGCAGCAGAAATCTGGTTTTTGTTTCCTGGTCCAACCCTCTACTCTGTGTCTTTTAATGAGGGAGTTTAGTCTGTTGACATTTAAGGAGGTTGACAGAGAGGGTCGCTGTGTTGTTATATTGTGTAGGGTGCTGTTGTTTCAATTGGGTGTTTGTGTTGTGTAATTGATCTCTGAGTAGTTCATTTAGAGTTTGGTTAGTGTAAACAATGTGAGGTGTTTTTTTTTTTTTTTTTTGAGAATGTTTTTATTTAGCCCTCCCAAGTAAATGAGAGTTTTTCCAGGTAGTAGACTCTAGGTTGGATGTTTCTTTTATTCAGTAGTTTAAATATGTCATTCCACTGTCTCTTTACCTGAATTGTTTCAAATGGAAGCATTATGTTCCTTTATTTATACTTGAGGTTGCTTTCTCCCTTATTTCATTAAAAATTAATCTCTCTTTGATTTTTCCATTTATATTACTATATTTCTTGTTGATCTATTAGGATCTATTTTATTTGGAACTGTTTTTGTCTCTTGGACTTGTAGAGGTACCTCTTTCCAGCAAGTGGGAAAATTCTCTACTTTTATTTGCCTCACTACTTGTTATTTCCCCTTTGCTTTTTCTTCCTCTTCTGGCATTTCTATAAGTAATAGATTATTTCTTTTACTTTGTTCATTAAGTATCTCATATTTCCTTTCAATGTTTTGTCTCTTGTTTCTTTATTGACTTCTTAATTGCTTCTGGTTGCATTTTGTCTTCAAGTTCATCTATGTGTGTAATACTACTACTGTGGCTTTCTAGCATGTTTTTTAGTTTCTCTAGTTCCATTTGTATGAACTTTCATCTTCTGATAAAATTCTTCTTTGAGTGTATTGAATTGTTCATCTATGAATTTCTTAATTTTCTTATTCTTTGAATTCCATTGCTAAAAAATTAAATGCCGATCTTAGAACCTTATCTATGAGGTTCAGGCATTTTTTAGGACTTGGAAATCTGTTAGGATTTCTCTCCATATTCCCAGGTGCTGCTGTATTCCTTAGTTTACCATTGTTCTTTATACAGGGTGGCTTGGTGTGCTGGAATTTCAGGGTGGTTTTTTTTATACAAGTATGTTTAATTGTGTATGGGGATGGTTGGAGGTAGATCTATTTTAGAGTTTATTGATTCTAGGTGCTCAAGTTTACCCAAGTATATTAGAGATGTTGCAATCTAGTTTGATGAGTTTTTCTTTTGGCTTGGAGGTTATATATTTTCTATAGGAGAAAGAAGTTTGGCCTAGTCTGCCTAGGTTTGCCTGCTATATAGACTGAGGTGTCAGTGGTGTTTGTGTGGTAGGTGTAATGGCCTGAATGTGAATGTACAGATCTCACTGATATCTCCTGATCAGGAGCTAGAGCTTCTGACCAGTGTGATTGAGGCACAGTGAGTGATAAGGGGAGGTGTTACTTACACATGGTCCATGTTTAAACCCTTCCCTTGCTTCCCAGTACCACCCAAATGGGGATTCTGCAAAGTTGGGGTGTCTGGGCTTGCAGGGGTCACTCCTGGCTGACCTTACTGGCCTCGGGGGCAGTGGTGGGACAGGGACTCAGGCATTGTAAGGGCCAATTGGGGGAAGGAGCTGCTTTCACAGTTCATGTTTAATCCCTCCCCTTGCTTCCCGTACCACTCAAATGGGGAGTTTTGCAAAGTTGTGGTGTCTGGGCTTGCAGGGAGAGATCACTCCCAGCTGACCTACCAGCCTTGGGGATAGCAGTGGGACAGAAGCATGCAGGTGGCTGGGTACAGTGGGTGACAATTAGGGAAAGGGCAAAATATATGAATTTTTAACAATTGCTCTATTTGACCTAAATAGCATGTAGTTTTTTATTATTTCTGTTTTTTAAACTTAATTTGAGTCTGAAACAAGCTTAGAAAAGGAGGACACAAAAGAACATGTCATTATGGATTTGAATGACTGATATTTAAATGCAGCAGAAAGTCATTGAGTTGTTTTCTGTAGTGTATTCTTGATCTTCTAAACCTTATAAGACCAATATATCCATCACACCTAAGTGAGAATGTACTTTTTGAAGGAGAGAGCAAATAGCAATATAAGTTATTATTAGAGTATAAACAATGTTTATGACATATTCTTGGTAGTAGTAATAATTACATAAGGAAGTTAATTTCTCCAAATTAAGAATTAAAAATGCATACTGGCCAGTTGATCGAAGAGGTGGCAGGCACCCAGGGACAGGCCAAAGGTGCAAGGATTTATATATTTGTTGTTGTAATATTACCCAGTGAATAATGAACATGTCTATATTTCCAATGCACAAAATAATTAAAAGTTAATATGTAGATAAACAATTAACAATAATTGTGAAGATAATAAACCAGTAGATATAATAAGTTAGTTTTGTTACTTGGAGCAAAAGTCTTGACTGAAAATACAATAAAGCTTTGAGAGGTGCTAAAGTTACAGTCAGGTAAAGGAAGGATACCCATCAAAGTAGTAAGACAATTTGAAAGGAGGAATTTCAGGGGTCATTTCCTAGCGCCAAGAGAGATGGCCTAGAAACTGAATCAAGGTAATGGATTACAACAGCTGCTATTAAATTGATTAACATGCAACTTAAGACTTTAGGAAAGGGAGTATTTTAGGGCTGAAATCAGATGTGCTTAGAGATTATTCCAATTCTGTGCTCAGAAGACCTTAACAGTTAGGGGCCCGGGAGATAGCATGGAGGTAAGGCGCTTGCCTTTCATGCAAAAGGTCATCAGTTTGAATCCCGGTGCCCCATATGGTCCCCCGTGCCTGCCAGGAGCAATTTCTGAGCATGGAGCCAGGAGTAACCCCTGAGCACTGCTGGGTGTGACCCAAAAACCAAAAACCAAAAAAAAAAAAAAAAAAAAAAAACAGTTAAAATGAAGTTGTCAGAATGCTATGCAAACCCTTAAGGCAATGACTTAACTCCCCTATTCACTCTCCAGCTAAATAGCATTTTTATTAGAGTGTAAGGCCAAAAGTAGTTTGATATAGTTAGGGGATGAATAGAATAAGTGGCATATAAACATGAAAATTTGGCTGCGAACCAGAGCAACATATTGGTCTTGGGGTGGTTTGCTTTGAGTTCCTTTTGGATTGTACACTTCTGGCATGCAGAATTTGATTGCATGCAGTCCTTATTTCAGGGAGTTTCTCTGTAATGATGTTTTTGACTGTTGATTCTTCCTGGGGATTTTTTTTTCTTGGGTTTCTGGGACTCAATGATTCTTATGTTATTTCTGTTAAATTTATCAAACATTTCTATTTTCATCTGTTCAAAATATTTGAGTAATTTTTTCATTGTCTGATCATTTGCTTTGAGTTTCTTTTCCAAACTTCTCTACTGTGTGGAGTTATTATTCATCTTATCTTCCAGCTCACTAATTCTGTCTTCAGCTGCTATTACTCTATTGGAGAGGTTTTCCATGGAGTTTTTCATTTCCCCTACTGCATTTTTCAGTCCCATTATTTCAGTTTACTGGCACATTCCTTTCTGTTTGTTATGTGTTATTATGTGCCCAGAATCTCTCTAGCCATAGATGAAAGAGTGAGCTTTTAAATTCAGACCACAGCCACACCACTAAACTTTATAACTACTCTGTTAAGTAAATAGATCTTTTTGTTTCTCAAGTTTTTTGTTAGTAAAGTTGTGAAACAGTCCTACTTCCTTATACTGTGCATTAAATTAGCATATTTCATTAGCATGTCACTTTTCACTAGCATACTCTTTCATTTCTGTATCACAATAGACACCGTGTCTTGTGCATAATTATAATCTCACTCAAATGGATGGAACATACTGCTTCTAGAGGCTTTCTTAAACTGACTTTAGAATCATTTAATGTTTTGTAAATGTTCTGAAGTATCTTTAAAAGTGAAGTACTAGAGGTGCCTGGGCATGCTGTTGATGTGGTATGGTATAACAGTGCTTTATCTTATAAAATAATTTTGGCTGCGCGCACAGTACATATTAATAATATATCCCATTTTTAAGGTATGTATTGTGTATATAAAAAGTCCATCTGGTATTCTTCCCTTTCACACATCCCTGTAAAGCTCATTTTCACTTTTTAACTCTATCACCCCAACCTTCAGTACTCCCCATTTACCCTTTTCAACTTCTATACTGCACATTCCTCATCACACACCAACGTGGTTCACTGGATTTAACAACCCCCAACTATTTCAAAAGACATAAAATGTACACATATGGCTTTGAATACTTTCCATCTTTTTTCTTTGGCAGCTAACTCGTACTAAACATTCTCTTAAATCGTGAAGACTTTCCCCACTTTTTATCTATTCTTCTCTTTGTGAACTTTTCAACAAGAATTATTCAGTGAAAGAGTCCCTCAGTTTAATTATTATGTTTAACCATGTCATGGGGAGCTTTATACATGTTCTTGCATCCCCCATATGGGCCTATAAAGCCATGTGGCATTGTCTCTTGTGTGCATAAGCATATCAAAATGGAAAATATTACACACAAATAAATTCTTATCTAATAGAGATTGGAACACCCAAATCTTGTAGTGCAATGGGACCTTACACCCTGAACATTGGCATAATGACCTGGCACAGGCCTCAGTAAAATGGGCATTCTCCATTCACCCCAGAACAAGGGAAGCTATCTAGGACACATCCAACGTTCTTTACAACAACACCTGGAAGCAATCTTCTACCAGGGAAGACCCTACCACTGCTCTGACATCAATCTACTCACAAGAGACTTCCCTTAACGCTGAGAAGACTTAAGAACATCAACGACCTGCATACTGGACAGGGCTTTCTGCATTGCCCTTTAATTATAAGGTGAAATGAAAGGATGCTCTGCACCATCCTAACTGCAATATAGGATATGTAGATTCCAGGATCTTTAACACAGAAACATGATACCAACAACAGACACATCGTGGAAAATAAAAGTGAGTTGGCACTACAGACAACGACTTAGATTGGGCAATCTAGTCTGCCTGGAGCCTAGAGTTGGTCTTATGCCAGGAAACTTCAGGGGTTTGGTCCCCTTGTATTTAGGCTGAGGATTTTCCTTTCCACGTCCCCCATATTTTGGTGGGCCGATGTAAACAATTATTGCCACTCTAACGCTGTTTTTATTGTGCTCCTTTAAGTCTTCAATATTTAAGGAGTTACATAAGTTTTATGGCTTTAGAATGCTTGATGTGCTGCTAGGAAATATGTATCACAATCTGGGGACTTGAGGGAAAAAAAGTAATTATACATGGGTTCTGTTTTATTTCTCTTAATATTCTTTGGCTGAAAGTTCAATGTTAAGATATCAGCAAGGGGATTTATGTGAATTCTGTTTATGGGTGATTGTCCTTCTACTGTAACTTTACCTTGTCCTCTTTCTTTGCATCTTTGTTCTCATAATTAAAAGTAAAAAAATTAAAAAAAATAATTTTGGCTTTATCATAATAATAATATTTTAAATAAAAAATAAATGCAACTTATGTAATTAATGAAAAAGGAAGCAAATGCCACAAGATGCAAGTTTCATAAATAAAATCAAGAAATAATTATGATAATTTGGGCACCTCTGAACAGAACTTCTGTGCAGAATCCTCACTTTAGGAGCTAATTTTGTTCTCAGATTTTTTAAAGTTTGTATTGCAATTGCTTTGAAAATCATATTTTGCTTTCAGGATCTACTTACTGTACTTAGAAAACTATGGAAGCAGTTATATTTTCAGTCCTAGAACTCAAGCATTTGTACAAATTCAGCACCAAATATCAAGTCTATTCAGAAAAGTTTTTGCACACCTACATTTATTGCAACATTATTCATAATACCAAAAACCTGAAAATAAAACCTCGTGTCCAAAAACAGATAATTGGATAAATAAACTATGCACACAATTTATTCTGAGTAGAAACACTAGTTGGCTAAAACAAACAAAAATGATTTGCTGCAATGTGGATGAATCTGGAGAGTATCACACTGAATGAAGTTTGTCAGAAATAGAACAGACATAGAATTATATCTTTAATATGTGGAATATAAAGGAACATAGTAAAGGAATAACAAATGTGGCCAGAGAGATAACACAGCATAGAACATTTACCTTTCTCATAACCAATCCATGATAGACAGTGGTTTGAAACCTGGTATCCCATATAATCTCCCGTGCCTAACAGGACCGACTTCTTTGTGCAGAGCCAAGTACCACTGGGTGTGACCCATCAACCAAAAAATAAATACATAATAAGAGAAATAACAAATGCCTAATAATGGATTTACAGAGCTGAGTTTGCAATGGTGGGGAACCAAAATTTAGGGGATGGCGGCAATCCTCAGACAGTGGTGGAGGGAAGTGAATACTGTTGGAGGGTGCAGTGTCAGAACATTGGAAACCTATCATTTAGTGTTGAAATTCATGGTTAAGTATAATAAAAAGTAGAAAACAAAACAATACATTTGTATTTTCATTTATTTGGTGTCATTTACTTTATGTTCATAAAACAATTCCTTTTTATTTTATGCTCAGGGCCTGAGGGGGCTCTTTTTGAACATTCGGTGGAAACGCCTCTGGTAAGAGCAGATTCATTTCAGGACCTGAGGTGAGAACTGTATGCGAACTTTATTCACATACTCACTTATGAAAAATATATGGGCATCTTCTAGAGTAATACTTTGGCAGTAAATATAAAATTCTTATTTCATTAATTATGCTAACTCTTATGACTTTCCATTTGTAACTAATCACTATTAATTCTATTCCAAGGGAGGGGGAAAGTCATACCAATTCTTCATTCTGACCTTAAACTCGAGTCTTCCATTATCCATGACCACTGTGTCAGTTACATACTGTTCCATAACCTCTCCCTTTCTTTTCTGTATTCATTTTTAACTGGAATAAATACACAAAACATAAAATTTACCATCTTACTTATTTAGGTGTACAGTTTAAAAGCACTAAGTGTATTCACATTGTTTTTGCAGCTGCCATCATTGTTCATCTTCAGAATTTTTTTCCTTTACAAAATTGAAGCTCTGGATAATATTAAAAAGTCTATTTCTTTTGTTTGCCCAAACCCTATCAGACACCCTGCTATTTTTTATCACTATGAATTTGATTGTAGACACATCATATAGGTAGAATTATAAAGTATTTGTCTTTGTGGCTGACATATTTTATTTAGCACAAATCTTTCGCTTTTAGTACATCTTTACATAATATATAAAACCACTTACTTCATAGATATATTATGTCATTATATAGTCTATTGTGTTCTCATGTGTACTTTTCCATTTGACTGTTGAATGTTTTTTTATTCTCTGTTCCAAAATAGATTTCTATTTTATAATAAAACCAAATGATATTTTTTTAAAAAAAGTCTTAAAGTCCAAGATAAAACTGCACTTATGATTTGTACTTGAAATATATGCACAATAATTATCATGACTAACAGATATTTAATTATCTGAGTACAGTTTGATGTGCTTCCAAAACCAAAATAAGTAAATAAAATGGTACAATAAAATAAAATATTCATAGTAATATCAACATTTTATTAACCACCGAGTGGTCTAAGGAATATTTAATATATTATTAGTTTAAATGTACTTTTAATTAAGAGCCAAATATTAATTAAGAAAAAGACCATTGTTGTTTTGTATACTACTACATAGAATTAGGCAATTTTACCTTTTTCATATCTTCATCAAAAGCAATAACGATTAGAGCTGGAGAGATAGTATAGTGAGCATAATGAGTAGGGTGCTCTGTCTTGAATGCTGCTGACCCAGGTGAGCTCTTCAACATCTTATAATGGTCACCTGGGCACCACCAGGAAATATTCCTGTGTGAGCAGCCAAGAGTAAATCCTGAACTTCATTAGATGTGCTCCCCCAAAAAGAATTCAATTTATCATACACTTCAAAAGTATTTGTAGTAGGAAATAGTAGCTATTATTAAATCAATAATTTCTCTAAATATAAGGGCATATTATTACTTTTGCACAATTATTATATTTGGAACAAGAAATATTTTCTATGATAGAAAAGTTGATAATTGCCTATAATAAATATTAACAGCGATGGAAATAGTTCAACAGGTGGAATGTATGATTTGCATTGGAAGATCTGGGTTTTATCCCTGTCACCTCATGGTCCCCAAGGCAACACAGAGCATTAATCCAGGGATAAAAAGGGGAGTCAGTGAGAAATAAGCACTAAAAATGTGTCCTTAATGAGGAATTGAACTGGGGTCAACCGTGTGCAAGGCAAACCCCTTAACTTCTGTGTTATCGCTCTGCACCAGTCTAGAAATAAGGTTTTTGACTGAAGATTTTCTTTTAATCTCCTCTAATAAAATTCTTAGTTTATATTAGGGAAAACTAATAATGTATATTATAGTTATTGCTTTCATTCTCAATTATATGAACTTATTTACCTTGATTGTTTCCTCTTTTTCGCTGATTTTTCTTAGATTTATTAACATCCTTTTAGTCTATAGGCATAATACAATGGATAGGGTATTTATCTTACATGCATATGATATGAACCCAAGTTCATTCCCTGAAACCATATAGAGTCTCCTGAATCCCCACCAGGAAAGAGCACTGCTAGGTGTGGCCCTCAAACATAATATATATATATATTATTTTAACATATATTATATATATGTTTAATATATATATATAATATATTATATAATATATATTAATCTTTTATAGTATTCTCACTACTCATGTTTCTTTTTGATTGTTTATTATTTTTATTTCTGTAATGTCCTTATTTTTACATGTATGGAGATAAATAACTTCAAAGTCAGTATCATTCTCTTCCCAAGTAATAACAGAACACTTGTAAGGTTTTTTTCTTTGGGGGGAGTTGGGGATACATCTGGTGGTGCTCAGAGCTTACTCCTAGCTCTGCATTTAGATATCTTTCCTGGTGGGGCTCAGGGATCTCTCCTGGTGCAAGGCAAGTATCCTACCTGCTACACTATTTGCTCCAACCCCTCTAAAGTTATTTTCTTACCTGTGTTATTTTATTATAAATTTTACTTTTACTCAGCTCCTGCTTTTTAAAAGTAATACAGATCTAATTTTCTTTTTTAAAAAAGTTACATTGCAGTTTTTAATGTGTGCTTCTTCATTGCAAAATACCCTTTAATTCTGGTTTGAACTTCCCATAGATTCTCTTTTCATTGAGGATCTGTCTAGATTACAGTCAACATATTCCCTCTCCATCAAAAATATACTTCTTTAAGGTGAATACAATTTTAGCTGGACTGAATTTCTAGACTGAGTAATATTAGATTCACATTACTTTTTTATTTTGATCATATTGGCTTACATATCTTTAATAGCAGTATTTTAGGTACATATTAACATTGAATCAGGGGAATACCCATCACCAAATTTGTTCTCCCCCCACCCATCTCCGGTCCCTTCCTGCAACCCATATCCCCCATTATCACTCCCAGGGCTGCTAAAGTAGGTGGTCCCCTCTTTGTCTAGCTTACTATTAGTGATCTGTTTGGTCCTGGTACCCTCCCTTGTTTACCCCTCTATTTGAGAGGTGGAGCTAGATAATTCGAGTTTTGTGGTTTTGTTTGAAGGAAAAAAAGCAATAGAATGGGGTAAAAATAAATAAATAAATAAATATATATATAAATAAATAAAAGAAATATCAAATAAGCTGAAAATGGTTAGAGTCCTTCTAGAGGCTTTTAACCTCAGTTTGAGAGAGGCCATGAAAAAGGTAATTGAAACACCACAACAGTACAGAAAGAAATATCAAATATTCAGTGAGCACTACAGCAATAAAGACAAGCACCACACAATAGTCTCGATCCTGAAATCAGAACATGCTGAGATCCACATTACTTTTGAGTCTTCATAAGCAACATAGTTTTATTTCTAATAATGATTTGAATTTCTCATTAATCTTAATATTTTGAAGTTTTACCACAAAATATATATTTGAATTCATATTTTTATATTTCTTCAATTTTAAGAACTCATGTTATTTCTCAGTCTTGGAAAATGATTATCTATTACTCCTTAAACATCTATCTTCCAGAGGTTACTTGCTTGTGGTCTGTAGGTATATTGAAGCTCCAAAGGATAACATTAAGTGATTTTTGGATAAAAAATATTAGTTTTACTGACCACTAGATGAAACTCAACATTCTTCTGCTTATAAAAAATAATTTTTTCTTTTCCTTTTTAACTTTATTTGAGACACCATAATTCACAGTAATGTTCATAATAGGACTGTATGTCTGCAATGTTTCAACCAACACCACACTGTCAGCCAGTTTCAGCTTCCCTCCACTATTTCAGGGCCCCCTCACACTCTCCCTTCCTTGATTTCCAACCTTGGTAAACTCATTTCTTTAGAACAGTTATTTTCTATTGCCATTGGATACTTGTTATTCCCTTACTGTGTTTTTTTATATTCCATATGAGAGAGATCATTCTGGTCTATCCCTTTCCTTTTGACTAACTTCACTCAGTAACATAATGCATCTTTTCTTATATAAAACTTGCAGCAACTATCTTAAAATAATTCTACCATTTAAAAAATACTTAAATTCTCTCCAATCTTCTCATTATCTCTCTCTCTCTCTCTCTCTCTCTCTCTCTCTCTCTCTCTCTCTCTCTCTCTCTCTCCCTCTTTGCTTCCCTCCCTCTCACACTATCCTGGACCTTTTTTGTTTCTGGTTTCTCCACTTTCTCTAACTCTTTATGCTAATATCCTTTTATGCTTCAAAAATATTGTATGGGAGGTCAGCAGCAGCAACCAGTATTGTAAAAATAGTTTCATGTGCCTTCTCAGCTTAGGAGTTTTGCAGAGACAGCTGTATGATTCTGCTTACTCCAATCTCAGAAAAAGAGCCTGTTTAGAATTGTGCATCTGTTGTAAATTACCTTCTATCTGTATGCCAGAGCCCATTTTCAAATGAAAGGACCAGACAGAAGACATGACAGGCCTCAGTTGGCCTATTACTGTAAATGAAACAGTGAGTTTCTATAAAATGCCACCACCAGAGCTAACCATTGGAGTCCCACGCAGTCAGCTAGAGAGTTTACTCATTTCCTCCCCACCACCAGCCAACATCCTGCTTACAACAACCATATAGCCCTTATTTAGGTATAGCTTTCTCCAATTTTGTAATGTACAGCCAATCTCTGCATAAGTCACCAAACCAATTTGAAAATTCTCTAAACCGAGTATGAAAGTAGGAATATAAGTTTGGATAGGGTTGCCAAATGTGCTTGGTTGACCCCACCCAACATACTGATTTGTGGCTCTCAATAAACTGATCTCTGCATGATTGCATTTTGAGTGTTTTAAAAAGTTTTGATGGTGGCCTGGGAGATTAGACCCAACACAAAAAACACTCCCAAATATGGCCACAGCTCTTTTCTGAATTGCTCTAAAATACCAGCCCTAAAACACTATCAGCTGATTACCTCTGTGAATGCCAACATTTCAACTCCCACTCATCACTACTTTGTGATTCTTCTGCTACTGGTATCTTAAAAATACCATTTATTTCTCAATGTTTTATGGAGAGTATGTGTGTGTTGAGGTTCTTAATTATATCTTATCCAGCAATTACACACACACACATCACACAAGTACTGGTAATGAGTATCTATATCTGAAATGGAGACATTTTTTTGTTGAGTTTTTTTTGAAATCGTGTTTACAAAAAAGATTGTAGTTAGGTTTCAGTCATAAAAAAAAAATAACTGCCGTTCACCAGTTCAGCATTCCCATCACCAAAGCTCCTATCTTTCTCCACCCCCACCTGTATTTGTGACTCATCTCCCAGATCATTTTTAAAAAATAAATAATATTTTTATTTAAAAACCATGATTACAACCATGATTATAGTTGGATTTCAGTCATAAAAAGAACACCCTCCATCACCAGTGCAACATTCCCATTTCTGATGTGCCATCTCTCCTCCCCCCACCTCATTCCACCTATATTTGAGACAGGCTTTCTAAATCCCTCACATACTGACTTTATTATGATAGTTCTCAGTGCAGTTATCTTTCTAACTGCACTCATAACTCTTTGTGGGGAGCTTCATATGGTGAACCAGTCCTTCTGGTATTCATTTCTAAGAATTGTTTCAATAATCTCTTTTATTTCTCTTAAAATCCATAGACAAGTGACACTATTCTATGTGTGCACCTCTCTCTGACTTATTTCACTCAGCATAATAGATCCCATGTCCATCCATATATAGGAAAAGTTCATGACTTCATCTCTCCTGACGGCTGCATAATATTCCATTGTGTAAATGTACCACAGTTTCTTTAGCCAGTCATCTGTTGAAGGGTATCTTGGTTGTTTCCAGAGTCTGGCTATTGAAAATAGCACTAAAATGAATAAAGGTGTGATGAAGGGATTGTTGTATTGTATTTTTGTATTCCTAGGATCATATGGGAGCTCATTTTCTTTTCTTTTCTTTTCTTTTTTTTTGAGGAGACTCCATATTGTTTTCCATAAGTGCTGGACTAGCCAGCATTCCCACCAGCAGTGAATGAAAATTCCTTTCTCCCCACATCTCTGCCAGAGCTAATCTTGTTCTTTGTAATGTGTACCAATCTCTGTGGTGTGATTGGTGTCTCATTGTTGTTTTGATTTGCACATTTCTGATTATTAGTATGAGATATATTTTTCATTCATCTTGTGGCCATTTGTAATCTTTCTTTGAAAAATCATTCATTTCTTCTTTCAATTTTTTGATAGGATTAGATTTTTTCTTTTAAATTTGTCAGTACATTGTATATCTTAAATATTAGCCCCTTATCTAATGGGTATTGAGTGAATAGCTTTTCCCATTCTGTAAGTGGCTTTTGTATTCTGGACATTATTTCTTTTGAGGTGAAGATGCTTCTCAGCTTAATATAATCCCATCTGTTTATCTCTCCTTCTACTTGTATTGAGAATGTTGTTTCCTCCTTGAAGATATCTTTAGACTCAATGTCTTGGAGTGTTTTATCTATGTGTTGTTCTACATAACTTATGGTTTCAGGTCTGATATCAAGGTCTTTAATCCATTTGCATTTGACATTTGTGCATGGTGTTAGAGATTTGAGTTACTTATTTGGCAAGTGTCTGACAAGTTGTCTCAACACTGGTTGGAGAGGCTTTCCTTGCTACCTTTTACATTCTTTGCCCTTTTATCAAATATTAGTTGATTTTAAATCTGGGCAACATTCACTGTACATTCTATTCCACTGATCTGAGGATCTGTCTTTATTCCAGTACCTTGCTTTTTTAATCACTATAGTTTTGTAATATAGTTTAAAGTTGGGGAAAATGATGCCTCCCATATTCCTGAAAAGAAAACTTTTTTAGCAAATAGTGACAAAGCAAAACATAGCAGTTACATTAAATTTATCACGTAATAATTACTAAATCGAAATGGATATATTTTCAGCAAATTTTTCAAGTCTTCCTGTCTTCTCTCCTGTTTTCTCTAAACATTTCAATAAAACCAGCCTTTCAAATTATTGCAGCAACTAAAAAACATTATTTTTTAACTTCAAACAATTTTAAATGCTACCAATGATAGGGTTTCATGAATATGAGTAAAATATTCTAAGTCAAACCCCTAACAAGATGCCCCTTGCCTTCCACCATTATTTTATGCCCTCACTCCCTTTCTCCCTGTCACAACACTCCTCTCTTATTGAACCTGTACCTCCACATTTCAATGGTCTTATATAATCAGAAATAAAAAATATTTTGAGTGGTCATGCAAACTATCTGATTTTGAGCCTTTCTGAGAAAACAAGTGTCTTTCCAAGCCCACATATTCTTGGCTGTTTGTATCCATGATTTAGTCACATGAACACTCAGTCATATTTCATATAAACACAGAGCCATGTATGACCCTTCTTTCTTCTGCCCATCAATTCCATCATCTCAGTGTTTCTTCAAAGGAAACCTTTGTGTCTCCCCAGTAATCTTTATAATTAAAAACATATACAAACAGAAGGCCATATTTATATTTTATTTCATCACACTTTGCCCTTAAATCTTTTTTTTTCAAACCACATTGTTTAGAAAAAAAAACATAAAGTTTTTAGTCATACCCATCAATGCTCAGGTTTTACTACTGGTTCTATGCTTAGAAGTCTCTCTCCTGGCAGGATCATGGGACTATGTGAGATACCAGAAATTAAACTGCAGTTGGTCTAGTGTTGGCCACTTGCAAGGCAAATGCCCTACAGCTATGCTATTGCTACATCCTCTATTTTATTTTATTTTATTTTGTTTTTTTGGGTCATAGCCTGCAGTGCTCAGGGGTCACTCCTAGCTCTGTGCTCAGGAATCACTCCTGATAGGCTCAGGAGACCATATGGGATGCCAGAATTCAAACCACTATTTGTCCTGGGTCTGCTGCGTGCAAAGCAAATGCCCTATCACTGTCCTATCTCTCTGACCCCTGTTTTATTTTTGTTTTTATAAATATTTTTATTTAAACACCATGATTACAAACATGTCTGTGGTTAGGCTTTAGTTATAGAAAGAACCCCCCTTTCACAAGTGTGGCATTCCCACCACCAATAGGCCCCAACTCCCTAATCCCTCACTCCTTGCCAGCATTCTGTTTCTCTCACTCACTATCATTGTCATGATAGATGTCAGTATCATTATTTCTCTAACTGAACTCAACACTCTTTCTGGTAAGCTTGATATTGTGGTCTGGTCCTTTCAGACTTCATCTCTATTGTTTCTGTGTTATATTACAATACTGTTTTTTATTTTCTTAAAACCTTTAGATGAACTCTAAGACTTAGACTATTCTATGTCTTGCTCACTCCCTATGACTAATTTCACTCAGCATAATAGTTTTCATGTCCATTCATGTATTTGTTGAAGGATCTGGGTTGTTTCCAGATTCTGGCTATTGTAAATAGTACTGCAATAAATATAGGTGTGCAGAAGGCATTTTTGTATTGTGTTTTTGTGCTTCTAGGGTATATCCCTAGAGGATATAGTTGGATCATATAGAAGATTAATTTTCATTTTTGGAGGCATATCCATATTGTTTTCCATAAAGTTTGGACTATATGACTTTCCCATCAGCAGTTAATGAAAGCTCCTTTCTCCTCACATCTCCTGCAGCACTGATTGTTCTTGGGTTTTTTTTGTTTGTTTGTTTTGTCTTTTTTTTGTGATATGTGTCCATCTCTGTGGCATAAGATGGTACCTCATTGTATTAATTTGCATCTCCCTAATTATTAGTGATGTGGATTGTTTTTACATGTGTCTTTTGGCAGCCATATTTCTTTCTTCATTGAGGAATTTTCTGTACATTTCTTTCCCCATTTTTATGGGGTTAGTTGGTGTAAGTTGGAAGTCTGAGTTTGAGAATGTTTCTGTTTCTTCAATTTCCTGAAAGAGCCTGAAAAGGTTGGTAGTACTTCCTCTTGAAATATTTGAAAGAATTCTTTAGTGAACCCATCTGGGCCTGGGTTTTTGTTTTTAAGAAGTCTTGATTAACATGTTAATTTTTTCAGTAGTAAAGGGTCTGCTTAGTTTGGTTAGATCAGTGGTCAGCAACCTTTTTTTTACAACTGAGCCAAATCTCACCAAAACCATGATTGAAATTTATTTTGAGAGCCACATTTTGGGGTCACACCCGGCAGTGCTTTTTTATTTATTTATTTTTTTTGCAGCGCTCAGGTGTCACTCCTGGCTATATGCTCAGAAATCGCTCCTGGCAGGCTCAAGGGACCATATGGGATGCCGGGATTCGAACCAACGGCATTCTGCATGAGAGGCAAACGCTTTACTCCATGCTATCTCGCTGACCCCAAACTCCACATTTTTAAAACTGAAAATACATAGGATGGTACACTGTTTTTAATTTCAATAAGCTTTTATTGAAACTATTCTGCATGCAAGTATACACATAGGTCGGGAGGAAACAAATAACACAACTGATGAAACAAAAATTTTAGAATATTATTAAAGGATAACGTTAAATTCCATAAAATTTGCCTTACAATGTAGAGAATATTACATTCTGACAATGACTGACAAAGTCACAAACACTAATATGAACATTGGCCTTCCATTTAGTAAGACAGGTTTGTTTGTTGTTGTTTTTAATTTTAGGCACAGGTCCAGGTTCTCATCGATGAGACACTTTCCCAATTTACTCTTTTTTTTTGGTTTTTGGGTCACACCCGGCAGCGCTCAGGGGTTACTCCTGGCTCCATGCTCAGAAATTGCTCCTGGCAGGCACGGGGGACCATATGGGGCACCGGGATTCGAACCGATGACCTTTTGCATGAAAGGCAAACGCCTTACCTCCATGCTATCTCCAGGGCCCCCCCAATTTACTCTTGATAAGATTCATGCTTGAAAATGATTGTTAACATAAATATGTAGACCTGAGCAAGGAAAGAACAACAAATGCTAGCTTTATTAGTTGACTATATGAGTCAGGAATACTATTCCAGGTGTTAAAAATCAACATATCTTCCTTCTCCAGGTCTTTCAAAGCAGACCACTTGTTCACATTTATATTTCTCCAAACTTTCTAAATTAACACAAAGAGGTTCAAATTTCAAGCTCCACAGTTCTTTGTTTTACATTTCAAAGTTGCCAATGTTGATATTAAAGGGAGAAAATTTAATTCTGTCATAGTGGAATCCAGAGGTTTTTTTTTTT
>PVKC010017183.1:0-20358 GCA_004027635.1 Crocidura indochinensis
TAAAAAAAATATAAGGAGAATAAAAAGTCAGTAGAAAAAGCAAAAAAAAAAAAAATAAGAAACTGTCATTATAAATAAGTAAAAGTGTTAGTAACATATGACAAAGCCTTGATACATAAAAATATTTTAAATTGTTATAACTAGGGGCCGGGCGATGGCACTGGAGGTAAGGTGCCTGCGCTAACCTAGGACGGACCGCGGTTCGATTCCCCCGTTCCCCATATGGTCCCCCGTGCCTGCCAGGAGCAACTTCTGAGCGAATAGCCAGGAGTAACCCCTGAGTGTCACCGGGTGTGGCCCAAAAACCAAAAAAAAATTGTTATAACTATAATTTTTCATCAATAATAAAAAAAAGAAGACTCTGCTTCTTAGTCATTTGGAGTCAGAGTCTAGCTGGAGATAAAAATCAGGGAGGGGATAAGGCACTTGACTTGCATGTGGCCAATCCTAAGAAACAGCTGCCGAGCAAGGCCAAGTGTTTCTTCAATCAAAAAATATTTTTAGGGCCCAGAGAGATAGCATGGAAGTAGGGAGTTTGCCTTGCATACCGAAGGATGGTTGTTCGAATCCTGGCATCCCATATGATTTCCCCCCCCCCACCCCCACCCCTCGAGCTGGCCAGGAGCAATTTCTGAGTGTAGAGCCAGGAGTAACCCTGAGTGCTGCCAGGTGTGATCCAAAAAGCAAAAAAAATTTTTTTTGAAGTTTTTAAAATGTAAAGTACCTTAAGAAATATATATTATATACTTTAACTTTGTATATATATTATATATAAATTATAAATATATATATTTAACTTTATATATGTATATAAAATATATACTTTAACTTTTCACTTGGAAAAACAATGAAATTAATAAATATATAATCATATTATTGGTGACTAAAATAAAGTGAACTGAAACACGAAACAGCATTTTCATACAGCAACAAAGTATCACTCCCCCAGATGACTCAGGTAACTAATCATAGCTTCCCCCAAAAAATATATTTGAGAAAGTGCAATAAATGTTTTTACCTAAGAAGTCTCTCTTTACAGTGGTATTAATAACTGTAGAGTTTAGGAAAGGTGTTGTCAATAGGAGGTCAAGTCAACATAATGTTCAAATACATTTTTTTTCTTTTTTTGGACCACAGAAAAGGGTTATTCCTGATTGGTTTGGGGACCATATGGAATGCCAGGAATCAAGTCAGGGCCTGTCCTGGATTGACTGCATGCACGTTGAACCCCTTACCACTGTGCTATCACTCCAGCCCATGGTTAAAATAAATTTTATGTTATTTTTTTTTCTTTTTGGAACCATACCTGACAGTGTTTAAGGACCATGTGGTACCAAGGGATGGAACTTGGAGCCTCTCCATAGTACACTAGTTTTTAGTGCTCTCTGGCCCTAATGGATCATATTTTGCTTTTGTTTGTGGGGAACACACCAGTGGTACTCAGGTATAATTACTGGTTCTATGCTCAGGGGTTACTATAGCAGTATTCAGAAGACATGTGGTACTGGGGATTAAATTGGACTGGGTTGCATGCTAAATTTCTCCCTTTAATCCTGTACTCTCTTGCTGATTCCTAGATGAATAACTTTTTTTTTTTAGTAATGTCTTTATTTAAGCACCATGATTAGCAGCATATTTGTAGTTGGGCTTCAGTTATAAAAAGAACAACCCCTCACCCCTTCATTCCCACTACCAATGCCCCCCAACTCTTTCCTCCCCCACCACCTGCCTGTCTCTCTCACTTACTACCATTGTCATGATAGTTGTCAATGTAGTGATTTCTCTAACTGCACTCACCACCCTTTGTGGTAAACTTCATATCTTGGGCTGGTCCTTCCAAGACCTCATGTCTATTTTCTCTGTGTATTATTACAATACTGTCTTTTATTTGTCTTAAATCTCACAGATGAATGAGACTATTCTGTGTCCATCTCTCTCCCTCTGACTTATTTCACTTAGTTTAATATTTTCCATGTTCATCCATGTATAGGAAATTTTATAACCTCCTTTCTACTGAAGGTTACATAGTTTTTCATTGTGTATATGTATCACAGTTTCTTTAGCCACTCATCTGGGTTGTTGGGCAGCTGTGTGGTTGGGCATCTGGGTTGTTTCCATAATCTGGCTATTGTAAATAGTGCTGCAATGAATATAGGTGCGTAGATGGCATTTTCTGTATTGTGTTTTTGTGTTCATAGGGTATATCCCTAAGTATATCCCTAGATGAATAACTTTTAAAGGAAAAACTGATAGGTGAATGAACTAAAGTGCCTTGTTTACTTTCCTGTTTTTAAAGAAAAAATTTAAAATGATAGAACTGCATATGTAAATGTTAAATCTGCAATGACTGTATAAACTTCATGTCATTCTGCAAATATATCTGTGTGATAATAAACTGAGGTATGTGTCATGTATGACAGCTTAAAAGTAATTTCTTTTATAGGAATTTTTAATTTTCTTATCTTATTGACTATGGAAAGCACAACCATCCCGCACACTGTTCTTATATTGAGTTTTTTTTTTTTTTTTTTTTTTTTTTTTTTTTTTTTTTTTTTTTTTTTTTTTTTTTTTTTTTTTTTTTTTTTTGGTTTTTGGGCCACACCCGGCAGTGCTCAAGGGTTACTCCTGGCTATCAGCTCAGAAATCGCTCCTGGCAGGCACGGGGGACCATATGGGACACCGGGATTCAAACCAACCACCTTAGGTTCTGAATCGGCTGCTTGCAAGGCAAACACCACTGTGCTATCTCTCCAGGCCCCATTATATTGAGTTTTAATTCCATTTACACTGAATTTCAGCTCGATTTAAAAAATTATGATCAAATGGACCAGAGTGGTGACGCAAGCAGAGGGTGTTTGCCTTGCACATGCTAACCTGGAACAGACTGCGGTTCCATCCCCCAGCGTCACATATGATCTCCCAAGCCAGGAGCAACTTCTGAATGCAGAGCCAGGAATAACCCCTGAGTGTCACCGGGTGTATCCCCCCAAATATTATGATTGAAATAGAATTTCCAGAATATTATCCAACTTAACCATAATTTAAACTAGCATGGTATTGTAATACTTAACATTATTTTTCTTCTTTAATATATATCAATTGCTTAGCTGCATTTGTTGATTAGTTCCAATAATTTTTGTGGGTGAAGTATCCAGTTTTTCAAATGCAATTTCTAAATAATTAAAAATTAGCCATATTTGCAAATTCATTTATCTTTCACTATTACTAATAGATTATTTTTTTCTTTTTTTGGTTTTTGGGCCACACCCGGCAGTGTTCAGGGGTTACTCCTGGCTATTTGGTCAGAAATCACTCCTGGCAGGCACGGGGCACCATCTGGGATGCCGGGATTCGAACCACGGTTAGTACTGGATCGGCTGCTTGCCAGGCAAATGCTCTACCACTGTGCTATCTCTCCGACCTCTACTAATAGGTTATTTTATATATTACTCCATCCGGAACTAATATAATGGAAGTAACCTATTCATATTTTTAAACTCTTTAATAACTCTAATTCTTCATGTTAAATACATTTCTATTGTCAGCTTTTTCAAACTTCATAGATTATAAAATTTATCTTTTGCTGGGGCTGGAGAGACAGCACAGTGGTAGGACATTTGCTTGCATGCAGCAGACCCAGAATAGATGGTGGTTCCAATCCCAGAATCCCCTATGGTCCTCCATACCTGCTAGGAGCGATTTTTGAGCACAGAGCCAGGAATAAACTCTGAACACCACTGGATGTGCCTCCAAAGCCAAAACCAAACCAAACCAAACCAAACCAAACCAAACCAAACCAAACCAAACAAAATCCAAAATTTATCTTTTGCCTTTTCATTATGATTATATTTTTGACCACATATTAGTTCTATTTTTTGTTTGTTTTTAGCATCAGACCCAGCAGTGCTTAGGCTTATGTTGACTCTGTGCTTGGCGATCACTCCTGTTGGAGCTCAAGGGACCATATGGGGGTGCCAACTTGTGCTGGCTGCATGCAAGGCAAGGGCTCTCTACTTGCTGTATTATTTTGCTATGGCCAAAATTAGTTCTAAATTTTAGTTAAATAATCTTTTATTTTGTGATTTCAATGTTTCTTTTCCCCTGGGAGTCATATGCTTTCTTACTATAGCTTATACTAAAATAACAAGCAGGTTTTTTTTATATGCTCTGTAAAATAAAGCCAAACAGTTTGTGAGATGACCGCATCATGCACCGTATCTCTAAACCACACGCAGACCTTTCTGAAGGAGCAGGGTAACAGAGAAAGATTTATAAGCCAACCCAATCAGGAGCAATCTTCAGTTTGTGGTCTTTGCCAGTGCTCATGGGTTACTCCTGGCTATCTGCTCAGAAATAGCTCGTGGCAGGCACAGGGGACCATATGGGACACTATGATTTGAACCAGCCACCTTAGGTCGGGATGGGCTGCTTACAAGGTATCTCCGGCCCCATTTGCCTCTTTCTTTCTTAAACCAATACCCATACCCCAGGAGGGGAGAGGTCAAGTAATCCAGGTGAGCTTTTACGCATCAAAAGAGATTTATCAGAAAGAGGAAGCTGGAATACGCCTTTATTTTGGGTTAATAGTTGGGTGCCATCTTACAATTACACCCTTTCTGTTTAAAACAAAACAAAACAAATGAGAAAAGCTAAAAAAGTTTTGTTCCACTTTTCTCCACCAGAGGCAGGAACCCCAGATCAGAATTGATAAAAGTAAAAGCATCAAAGGTCAGATTGTGCATACATATTCTCAAGACAATCAGTATTTTCCAATTTTTGTCTTATACATATCACAAAAATTTTTCATAGACTTCTATGGACATAAACATTAGAATCTGCAGATACACGTAATTAGAAAATTCTTTAACATTTTTACACCAAGCCCTGTAATATGAATCTAGAACATCTGAGTTCCTTTTCATAAACTTCTCTATACAAAATCACAACACAAGAAGATATATAAGCACTTTGAAAATAAGTTTTCTAAAACATTCTTATAATGAGCACTGTAATTAGGGTCTACCCAAGTTCCTTTTCCATTGACTTCTGTGGACAAAACATTTCTGCAGACATAATTTGAGAATAAGTAATCTCACAAACCATGGGCTTTATTTTACAGTGCTATTGGCTTTGTGTCGAATTAAATTTTGTTATTTCTGGAGATGATAATTTTTAATTTGATTTAATAATATGGATGTATTATAATAAATGAATCAATATTAAATTGTTTTTGCATTCCTATCATTGACACATATTACTTTGCGTGTTTTAAGGGATTTTTCAATGATTAAATGGTATTCTATTATTATTTTAAATATTATCATCCATAACAAAATGTTTTATGCTCTATTTATATTTTTGTGATTACATTATGATGGTTTTTAAAATTGCATCTGGACTACTTTTTCTTACTCCATATTTCTGTTCTTATACTATACACTTAAGCTTTTATCTCCATTATGGTAGTATGTGGGTTGTTTTTAGAACCAGTTAGTAGATTTATTCATTCCACCATTTTCTTGCACTATAATTACATACCACGATTGTCTATAAATTTTTTCTTCCACTTTTTTTTAATTCAGTTGCTATTTTTCTAACTTTTTGAATTTAAGTGTTCTCTGTAATTTACTCTAACTCAGAAAGTTGTAGGGAAGCATTTTATTTACTTGACTTTAAACATAAATTGTTCATTAAAGTTGTATGGGATTAAGTAAAAGACACATTTTATAAGACTGCTAGACATAGTTCTAAGCATAAAATGATTTATCATGAAAAAATTCAAGTTACTGCAGTATAATTTTCAGACAAATGCTTTGAAAGACTAAGCTCCAGTTATTTCCCACACATCTTTCACTGTCATTTATTTCTGCTATTAATACTACTTTAATAGTACTCTATTGAAAAAACAAAAATTGACTATAGATGTGGCTTAATGCTAGATCACAAACTTTGAATGTAGAGGTCCTGGGTTCAATCCTCAGCACTTCAAAGAACAGTAATTGACAAAAACTACCAATAAAATACAAATGTCCAAGTTCAAAGGTCTAGTCTAGGTGAGTACCTTAACATTTGGGGTGGGGAAAATAAGGTCACATCTGGTGATGCTCAGTGCTTATTTCTAGCTCTTTTGTCAGGATTATTGTTGGTGGGCTCCGAGCCCAGATCCAGTCCCAACACTGTGATTGTGCTTGTGCTTGCGTCTGTGTGTGTGTGTGTGTGTGTGTGTGTGTGTGTGTGTGTGACACCTGGTAGTGTTCAGGGGATACTCCTGACTCTATGCTCAGAAATAGCTCCTGGCAGGCTCAGGGAACCATATGGGTTGCCGGGATTTGAACCACCGTTTTTCTGGATGTAATGGTCCCAACATTTTAAACTTATTTCCATCAAGTGCCTTTCTCTATGTAAAGGTATTTGAATAATACGAGGATATTATACTTGTAAATGTTCTGATTTTTTCCTTATAAACATCTTTCCTTAACTTTTTCTTTTTGGTTTTTGGGTCACACCCGGCAGTGCTCAGGGGTTACTCCTGGCTCCATGCTCAGAAATTGCTCCTGGCAGGCACGGGGGACCATATGGGGCACCGGGATTCGAACTGATGAACTTTTGCATGAAAGGCAAATGCCTTACCTCCATGCTATCTCCCGGGCCCCAAGACTCCTGTTTTTGAGAGGCCCTACTTTCCTTAACTTTAAAGATAATTTTTAGAAATAATTTTAATCATTGTATAAAGTATGAACAGAAGTACCATAACTCATTTAGTTTTTTCTCCTACTGTTGACACTTAGCTAGTTTTTAATTTTCACAAGCATATCTAGCTCTCTTAGACAACTCAGTTCTTTTTTTTTTTTTTTTTTTTTTTGGTTTTTGGGCCACATCCGGCTGTGCTCAGGGGTTACTCCTGGCTGTCTGCTCAGAAATAGCTCCTGGCAGGCACGGGGGACCATATGGGACACCAGGATTCGAACCAACCACCTTTGGTCCTGGATTGGCTGTTTACAAGGCAAACGCCGCTGTGCTAGCTCTCCAGGTCCCAAGTTCTTTATTTCTTTGGAAATAAAGTAGGGGATAGGAGGTGAGGGGTAAGAAAGATTTAAGTTTTGATAAATATATATTTGATATATATACATATATTGATAGTTTACCTTCTAAGAAGGCAATTTACACTCCCATAGCCATGTTCGAGTTTCCAAAATGTATTGAACATTGAATTTCTAAAATATCTTCTACAATTTTTGCCCACTTGATGGAAGAAAGTAAAAGTATTCAGCTTTACTTTGACCTTCTCTGATTAGTAGTAAAATTTATATAGTTATCCTATTTATTTTATTTCCCATTTCTCTTGTCATAGTCCCTTTTCAGTTCCTCCTTAAGTTCTTCTTTTTCTAATTATCACAGTTTTGTCTATAGCCCCTTGAATGTCCCACAAAGGACGTTTAGGTCATTATGTACTCAATTAAATTGTTCTTCATACTTAAGCCTCCTTCAGTTTTCTGGCTAATGCCATCATCACCTGACATGCTCAGGGGTGCTATTCAGAGGATCCTACAGTGCCAGATATTGAGCTCAGAGCTCCTGCATTACAAAACAGGCATTCTTAGGCCTAGTTCCAGAAATAAAGTACTTAGTATTTTGGTTTTGGGTCACACCCAGGTGTGCTAAGGGCTTTCTCTTGGCTCTGTACTCAGTAGTGCTCAGGAATACATATGTGGTGCTCAGAATCCAGATTGACTGCATATGGAAACCTTTAACATGAGTCCTTTCATTCCTACATCCAGTTAAGTAATAACAATCACTTTAAAAATAACTCACATATAGTCAACCTCTTTTTTCGATGGCCAAGGAAAAGTATTTTTTATTATAACATTCATCACTAGCTTTGCTGTAACCCTGATTCATTCCATCAAACTATTGCCAGAGTGATCGTTCTAAAACGCCAATCTAATCGCAGTACTCTCCAAAGTCAGTCTCTACCCAGCTTCATCTCTTGTCCTTCTCATTTACTTCTGTCTCCTTTCTAACCATATGGAACCAGAACTTCCCATTACATATAAACTCCTTTTCTGCCAACAGTGTGATGCTTTCTTTGGTCATGTATACTCTAATTTATCTTTAAATAGTCAAGAGTCTATATGAGTCTTATTCCACTACTTTCTTTTCTATGCACTGATTATAGAGATTGCTTCATCATGACATTAAGCACCAAAATCTCACAATTTTTGATATTCTCTCTTTCTGAGATTTCTAGGGCAGATACCATCCCATTTACTTTTTTACTTCCAGTACTAACATAGTTTGGGGAATATAATTATCCTGAAGTGTGTGAAGTATTTTTTATCGTATTGAAAAAAATCTCTTCTATCTTCAACTAAATTCTATAATCTCAACCAATCTGTTTGTTATCAAATCTGCCTTCATTCCCCATTTCTAAAGTTGACAAAATACTATAGTTGCACACTAAACTATGGGAACTTCCCCAAGCACATCATCTTCATTATTATTTATAGTTATTATTTTGATTTGGGGGCTATACAAAGTGGTATTCAGGGTTTGCCTTTACTAGTAGGTAACATGCATTGCTGAGGATCAAGCCTGGGCTCCTATATACAAAGTATATGCCCCCACCCACTAAACTATCTCTGAACAAACTGACAGCTTATTTTAATCATTGGCTTAAGTCTCTGTTTCACAAGTTTGGAGATCAAAGTTTGAGATCAGGGTGACAATGCAAATTCTGATAAAGCCCCTCTTCCAGTTGCAGACTTCTAACATTTGTTTTGTTCTATACCCATCTTTAAAAAGTTATCATTAGCTTGAGTATTACAGCATGTCAGGGGTAACATCTCTTTGAACATCAGAGCATCTCTCTGATTCACCACACCCTCCACAAGTTTCAGTGCCAACATATCAGCAAAACAAGACTCCTCTGCTCATCCGTACCATTCTCTCCTCTCCCTCTGGGAACTCCAGTTTCTAATAAGCTTTTTCTTTTCTTTCTTTTTCTTTTTTTGCCACAACTGGTAGTACACAAGCATTACTCATGGCTCTGTGCTCAGAAAACATTCCTGGCAGGCTCAGGGGTTGAGGGATATATGAAATGTCAGGGATGTTTAAACCTGGATCAGCTACGTTCAAGGGAAATGCCCTACCCACTATGCTATTGCTCCAGCCCAGAGTTTTCTTTTTTTTTTTTTTTCCCCAGTTTGCTTTATATCTCACATCTGAGAAAAAACCATCTAGCAATTGGTGCTGTATGATTACCAACTTGTATGTAGCTGGCCTAAGAATGATTCCCAGCATCCCATATGGTCCCTTGAGCCTGCCAGGAGTGATTCTTGAGCGCAGAGCCAGAAGTAACACCTGAACATCACTAAGTGTGGGCCCATACCAGAAAAAAAAAACAAAAACAACCATTTCATCCATTATGTTAAAAGTGACACAATTTCATCATTTTTAATGCAGTAATATTCCTATAAATATGTAGCTAGTTTAGTCATCAGACACTTGTCTTCTGAAAACACCTGGCTTATGTAGACAGACCACATACAAAAACAATTTTTTCATTACCTATGATGATTATTAGGTGAATATTTTTTGAGAATATGAAGATTGATATTCTACCCTTTATTTGGGTTCATTTACTTGTTTTAAAACATACACGAGTTAAGAATAATTGAATGTGGGGCTGGAACTATTGTATTGTGGGCAGGGTATCTAATCTGGGTTTGATCCCTAGCTTCCAGTATGGTCCTGAACCTGCCAGTGATTCCTGAGTAACCAGAAAGTAACCCCCGATAAACTCTGGTTTTTGCCCCTAAACCAAACAAACACAAAAGAATAAATGCAAAATTTTAGGAGACATAACAATCTAGGGCTTTGATTTTTTTTAAAAGACTTACGCAGATATATAACTTTCAGAATCCTATTCTAGCTCATCTCTTTAGTCGTACCTCCTAATACTCTATTCAATCTCAATGTACGTTCTGGTTATCACTTTAACATGTTGTCTAGAATTCCTGAACAAACTAAATCCCTACTCAGCCCTGAAAGTCACTATTAAAGGATGTTTCAAGTGATAGAATAAAAGTATCTTAGAATATCTCCATAATCTTTATCAGGCCTTTTCACTTAAAATCAAAACTTTTAAGATTTTAGGGTATGGGAATTAATTTTTATAGTCTTTTATAAACTATCTCTGAAAAAAATCTATTAAAACATTTCAATTTTTATTGATTTATGACTCTATGTAAAAGTGCATCTTCAAGGTCAACACTTCCAATTAGTTTGCATTTCTGAAGCATTTTCCCCCTCCTTTCCCTTTTTTGCAATGCCAGGCATTAAATCCAGAGTTTTATATACACACGCAAAATACTTTATCATTGAACCACATTCCCAATCTTCTCTATTAATCAGTACTGGATATTATTTTCCCTAAGCAGTTTTTTTCTATTGCTTTCTTCTTACAAAGAATCTGTAGCTTTTCCCTTTGGGTTTCCACAATTACAACCACATGCAACTGTTATCTTACTAAACAGTAGTATAAGCGTCATTTTTTTTCTTTTACTTTCTCTACTAGAGCAGTTTCAAAGGATTCTAAATCAATTTACTCATGTTTATAATATCAAAAGGATCTCACAAACGTGTGAAAATTAAATATTGTCTATTTAAAGTATAGCATCTAATATATAGATGCTGAACAAATATTAATAATTATTTTACAGTATATTGGTTGAATGATGAAACACTAGCTGAAATAATGCTCCAGAAAATACATTCATAGATGAGAAGTTCATAAAAATGTGATGAGAAAATACCTTGAAGTTACCTAAATGGTCATTTCCTAAGCAAAATGTCTTCCTTATTATCTATACAATAAATAATATATTATACTAAATTACATACAGTATTTTAATATAGTATAATATATCATACATAATATAAAATAATATAAAACAGGATAGATTTGAAATGACTATTAATGTTTCTGAGAACCGGAAATTGAAAAGAAACAAAATTCCAATTATAAATATGCAGATTTATGAGGTAGTTTATTAAAATTAACACAAAACAATTTCATATTTGGAAAGTCTTGGGGGAAATCTGTGCTGTTCTTATCATATATTACTTTCCTGCACCACAAACATCTCTTTTGTTCTTAGCTTTAAGATAAAGATTAAGTGAAATCTGTTAGGTCATAGAAATCACATCAAACTATGAAATTCAAGCCCTCAAATTGGTGCAGGACGTTGAGCAGTTTCAGAGTCCATCTTTGGAGTTTAAAGGGATTCGCTTAATATCAAAACTCTCATCATCAGTAGCATATGAAGTCCTTAAAACACTTATAATCTGAATCCTTTCTTACATGGTTTTCTCCCTCATTAAGAAGTGAAGTTTTCTTGGTGGGGCAGACAGGTGGGAACCAATTGTACTTAAGCCCCTAGAACCAGTGCCTGTGTCTTGAAGAAAGAAGTGCTACGTGTAGAATTTCTAGTCCAAAAGAGTAAAGAAAATTCATAATTTTATAGTTGTAGCTAATGTTGACACCATTTGTTCCTATTTAAAACAAATGACTGTGCAATAATATAATCACTAATATTTAATACACAGCTTTTCTGTAATGTTGATCATTTTTTGAGACTGTTGTTAACCTAGAAAAGGTTTCCTTGTGACATCTTTAAGAAAAAATATTAGTTATAAAGCTTT
Source organism: Crocidura indochinensis (assembly GCA_004027635.1). Taxonomy (NCBI): domain Eukaryota; kingdom Metazoa; phylum Chordata; class Mammalia; order Eulipotyphla; family Soricidae; genus Crocidura; species Crocidura indochinensis. The sequence goes on from PVKC010017183.1 coordinate 11,704, forward strand.
GAAAAAACCCAAATGGATTCTATTAAAACTCATCTTAAGGGCAACATTTCCCCATAATGGGTGGTATCTAAGAGTACATTCTTTTGTAGCACTTAGTAACAAAGATCTTTTTTGATGCCTTGCAACCACAATTATGTATTAAATGACAATCTGATTAAGGAAATAAGGGAGTATACAGATACATAGATAAAGCATGCAAACAATTATACACCTATGAAGTTTACCTAATTTACTCATCTACACCTACCCTTTTCAAGTTACTGTTTAGTGCAGGCTTATTGCAAAGTAGTTTCAAACCAGTCTGACATGAAATAAGATATATGGAAAGTTTTTCTGCTTCTCTTAAATAAGGGCAGATGTTTCTCTCTGGATGTATCTCAAAAGAGTATTACAGGGAGTTTCATTTCTGTATCTGTAGAAAAGTGACTGAAATTCAAAATGAATTTATTTCACAATTTTCTGACTAGTTGGTAAAGTGTTTTCCAATACTCAGTTATCAATCTCAATCATACCAGCCTGAGCTTGAATGCTTTTCACATATTAACTCTACATATATGGACACAAGCAAAGTAATTTTTTTTATTATCATATTGCTATCTTACCGTATGCAGAACAAAAACAAAGGAACTGACCTATTTGTGCATTCACATTTTAAGTTCTTGAATGAAAAGTGAATAAATGGTCATCTAGGAAAGAAAAACTAAAACAAGGTTTATTTTACAAATTGTCTAATTATGCTAATAATTATAGAAAACATGCTCAAAATTTTTAGAAAAATTTTATTCTACATGTAATATGTTAATGAGCTATGTTTATTTAATAAATTATAAAGACTGTCTCAGGACAGTTTATCTCTACTGCAATTATTTTGATATAATTATTAAAAAATAATGGGTGTCATAGTTTACAATTTTCCAGTGTTAATACTTTTAATGTTGAGTTTCCAGTTCCAGAATTGTCCATTCCCCTTGGGGTGAACAATCTTCAGAGGAAAAACTCGCCATGGTGATGCTTGCTGGGGAATCATCGAGTGGAGATGTTAGTTCATTCCATTTGCTCAAAGTGTCAATATGTGCTTTACCCTGAGGTTTTGAGTTGTCACGTGCTAAAAGTAGTGTCTGATTGATTAGATACTGTGCTAAATTTAAGTCTTCAGGAACAGAATTTGTAATATTTAAGTTTGAATTCTGTTCAGAAAGTAGCTGCTTTAGCAGTGTCCAATCCTGCTTTGCAAAATGTTGATCATCTTCAAAATCCATGTCTGTCACGTGTGTTTCTGATTCCATTTTCTGCTCAAATGCTTCAATCACATCCATCTCATAAATTGGAGACAGGGTCTTTGAAGGACGATGGCCATATATGCAGGATTGTGCCAGTGTGTCACGATCATCTATGTCTCCTGAAATAATTCATAACACTACACAATGTGAAAATTGCACATGTTGGTGCCCCTCAGTCTTGTAGAACAATATTAACTCAATATAGTAGTTAAAGCTAAAAAAACAAAACCTCACATAGAATCAGCAAAATAATATTGTACAAAATTGACAACGTTTTTGAGGCATTCCTGTTACTGAATTAAAAAGAAAACTCTGGGGAGATGTTCAATACCAAAAACCACATAGGCAACTAACAATTCCACAAACTTTAATTTGAAAACTTATGATACAGAAAAAAATATAATTTAAACATGAACATGAATATGCACATATACCTAATTCACTATAATAGAAACTTAAAGAGAAAAAAAAAGGCTATTTGATAGTGATTTTATGGTAAGTCAATTCCAAAAGGGAATAAATACATTCTACATAAAGCATAATTCTTTGTGTTTATTGCACATGCACAGAAGGATGCAAGCAAAGACAAACAAAAAAAATACAGCTTTGAAGAGTTTCCTACCCTTGTCATTTTGTTTAGCAAGGACTATTTAATCAGTATTTTTCAGGATTTTTCTTATTTCTGATAGACAATAGCTCAATCAGTAACTACTGTATATTGTAAGTCATTAGTTTAAATTTCTATTATAAAGAAGACAAACACAAAACAGACAGGAAACCATGTGAAAATAAGCCTAGAATTTTCCCCCATATTTTAAATATAATCTCTCTTTTAGGAAATTTATTTTTCATTGAAAACTTTAGAATAGAATTTGTTATCCTGAAAGTCTTAATCTCTGCAAAATGTATATAAATTATAATATAGTTAAAATATTTCAGTTATTTTAGTTTTTACTATAGTTTATTGCATAGTCCTCTTAGATATTTACTAGCAAATCCATAAATCATATATAATGTATAATAAAAATTCTAATAGATAAGAGTTCTTATATCAGACATAAGCAACTAAAGAATCTAAGTTTTCTCTTAAATCTTTCAATAGAATTTCTTAGGCTAGCCAAACTTTTTACTAGAGATTGAGTCTTTACTATAATTTTCATGAACTAGAGTATATAATTTTCATAATAATTAGAAATTTTAACTATATCACTTAAATTGGATTCTGATACTTATTTTTAAAATAGAATATTTAGAGACACAAAACTTTAAATTCTCTAAATTCATTTTTTATGGGTTTAGAATTTCTATTTCTGTGCATTACCTGCAGATAAAGCAGTATTAGCTTTTTCAGTAGCTGTTGAATGGCTCTCTTTCACTTGGGTTTCCTGAGGCAGACTTTGACTCTGGCAGGAGTCTATTGATTTTGTAGAGTTGTTCTTTGGTATGCCAGAATTTGGTTCTTTTTGATGAAGCTCCAAATGACATGGTCTTTCTTGAGATTTTATGTCACCATCTAAGAGCTTGTTACATTGTTGAGTGTCATTATTCACTTCATTTCCACCGATTTCCATTACTTTTTTATCTTCTGGAAGAAATGGTCTGCCTTCTTTGGGTAGGGTGTCCACTGCATTCTTTTTTTCTATGGCTAAAGTACTTTGCCTTTCTTTTCTTGAAGGGTCAGTGTTAGAGTGATCCCAGAGTGTGCTTTCACTGTTGCTTTTATCTTGTTTACATTCTAAGTCAGCAACTTCTTTTCCTTTCGAATATCTGGTCCTTTCATGAGTCTCATGGACAAAATTATCAAAAACATCAGACGGTGAAAGACAATCTACAGGAGGTTGAGAAGGAGTCTGAACTTCCCCTTCATCAGATCCTAATTCTTCACATTCATCTACTGAAAGTAAAACTGACCTTTTAAAAATTTTAGTAGCAGAAAATTCTCGACTTTCATTTTCTGCCGCATCTTCAAAAGCTAAATTAATTATTCCCTGAAATTGCTGAGGAACATGATGAGATGTAGAAAAATGTTCTGTAATGTTTTCTGCTTCAGACCTTTCATCTTCTGTCTCATCTGCTGAAGAAGAAATCTGATCTACTTCCTGAGCAAACTGAACACTACCTCGTGGAAGACTTTCTTTTTCTCTGGGATGGAATAGTGTTGGTCGAGGCCAAACATCTGGCCTTTTCCGAGGAATCTCCTCATCACTTGTTGAATTCACTTGGAAAAGATCATTGCTACTTTGTTTTTTCATTTTCAGTTCAATTCTTAAATTACTATCATATACTTTTAACTCTTCAGGAGTACTAGTATCACTGCTACTTCGTCCAAGAAAATCAGGGCACAACATGGTGCCACATTTAGAAACACCTCTGTCATTTGATCCATCATCATCCTGAGAACCTCCAGCATCATAGTCTTCTGACCTGGGCTTTATATCATCCGAAGATGTTGTAGCACTGCCAGTGTCAGATTCAGGGCTTTCTCCCTGATGTAGAACATTGGCACTCACATTCCAGTGACTCATGAATGGAGGGTCATGGCTCTCTGGAGTCTCTGTTGTTTCCATGTCTTTAGGAGAATTTTCCCCTGATATTTGTTCGGAAGAACACTTGGAAGAAATATTAGTACCTGCTGTAATATATTTATTGTCCTTTATAGCAGAGTCATCAGACAAGTGATTAGAAATTCTTTGTTCTTCTACATGAATTACAGTTTTTCTGTTGTCTTGAACAGAACTTAAGATACCATTGGTCCTCTCAGGAATATATGATGATACATTTTTTACACACTTAATGCTTGATTTTTGGTTTATATCTTTCTTCCCCACTTGTTTCTCCCTGTCTGATATTGAATATATCTGTTCAGCATTTGTTGAATCTAAATCAAAAACTAGATTAGAGTTCAAGGAGTTTACAATTGGACTAGAAACTATGGCTTTTAATGAGGTGGTGCTAGAAAAATTTGAATCTACATTACCACTCCTATCAGAATGATAATGTGTTCCTTTGTTACTGGTATCACAAGGATCTTCTACAACGTGATTAGAAATTTTTGGCTCACTTTTATCTGAACAAATCTGTTTCGATTTCAATTCCGACTTTATTGATTTATCCAGATTTGGAATATTTTGACTTTCTGACACTAATTTCTCTTTCTTTTGATTATTTAATGGCATTTGTGGGTCTGGCCTGCCTGACTGCAGAAATGTTTCTGTACCTCTAGTTCCAGAAGTGAGACTCACTGAAGGTTTGTGAGGCTTCTGTTCAGAAATATTGTTTTTATTATTATTATTATTATGTATCTCTTGAAGCATATTTCTCTGAGAAACAGATGTTTCACCTTTCAAAGGTCTTTGAGAAGAAATGTGAGTTTTTGCCTGTCCAGGAAGCATTTTCTGTTTTGAATCTTTATTACTCAAAGTTCCACTTTTTTTGGATTGACTTAGGTTTTTAGACATTACAACTAATTTTGCATTAGCCCTAGGCAAAGTTGTTTGTTCTTGCTTGACAGTTTTTCTCTTGGGTGTTTGTTTATCTGTAGTTCGACTGTGGTCCAATTTTGTCACATTTTCATCACACTGCCTTGAAGAGATGGAAGATTTTACTGAACTGAATGATTCCCCTTGGGATCCTAAGAAAAGAAAATTAAAAAAAAAACATAGTTTACATTTCTTGACTAAAATCCAATTAAACGACTTGATTGAATGTTGGAGTAAAATATTTTAATGGTAACAAATCTAGGAACAAATAATCAATCACAGATTAGGACTAAGTGACATTATAAAATAAGCAAAAATATTTTTCTATTACAACTATAAAAGGACTACACTATTGTAATAGGTCTTTATTCCTTAAGGAAAAGGTGTGATGGGGGCTGGAGAGATAGACCACATGTAAAGCATTTGCTTTGCAAGCAGCTTACCTAGATTTGATCCTCAGTACCTCATACGGTTATCCAGGCATTGCCAGGAGTGATCCCTGAGTGAAAAAGCACCACTATAGGTGGGCCCAGACAAAAAACAATTACAAGCCTGATGTTTATCAAGGCTGATTGGGTTTGTATAAATATGCATATATACACATACCTGAATAAAGATAATTTTCTTATAAGAAAAAGAGCCGGAAGAGTCTTAGCATTTAGGAGGGAAAAATGGCTTACATCTAGCTAGAGTGGAAACTAAAGCTGGAGGTAAAAATACGTATTAGGGGCCGGAGTGGTGGCACAAGTGGTAGGGCATTTGCCTTGCGTGTGCTAAGGACCACAGTTCGGTCCCCTGGGGTCCCATATGGTCCCCCAAGCCAGGAGTGATTTCTGAGCGCAGAGCCAGGAGTAATACCTGAGCATCACCAGGTGTGGCCCAAAAAGAAAAAAATTCAGATTAAAGGCTGGAGTGACAGTAAATAGATTAAGGCACTAGCCTTGCACACAGATGACCCAGATTTTCTCTCTAACACCATATATGGCCTCCTGAATACCAAAATGAAGATCCTTGGATTAAGTCCACCAGGTGTGGCCCAAACCTCTCCCCACACATCACTAAAATGAAGTACCGAAATTATAGCATATGTTTTTCTCAAACATGAAAGATAAAGAATTCATTTCTTTTAACTAGGTTCTTGGTAGCTCATTATTTTTAAGAACAGATATTTAGCAGAAATGAAAACTTATGACAAGAGGGAAAGCAGATCTGTTTATACTGGTTCAAGTCCTTGAGATTACTGCATTTGGAACATTTATATCTAAATTTCTAAAATGTTATACTATTAGCTATTGCTAGAACAAGAATAATTTTGCTTTTTATTTTACTCAAAATTTATTATTTAAGTAGGTTAGTTTTATAACAGCTCACCTATGTGAATGCTTAATACATAAAGTAAATTATTATTATTTTTTTTTGGTTTTTGGGTCACACCCGGCAGTGCTCAGGGGTTACTCCTGGTTCCGTGCTCAGAAATTGCTCCTGGCAGGCACGGGGGACCATATGGGGCACCGGGATTCGAACCGATGACCTTTTGCATGAAAGGCAAACGCCTTACCTCCATGCTATCTCCCAGGCCCCATAAAGTAAATTATTAAAGTTATCCTCTCTTTCTTGGATATGGAAGAATATCAGGAATGACCCAAGTTTCAGAGAGAAAGTTCTTTCTATGTAGTATTGTTTTCTAGACTATATTATTTTTAAGAGCTCTTTAGCAGCAGGGTATTTCTATAGCTATCAATGAAACTTCTAAGGAACGTGGGTATAATACACAAAAGAACCAGAAAAACAAATAAATACCAGTGAATTCCTAAATTATTTCATAAAGGAAAAAAAAAACCCTCACCTGACATACATGTCTGAAAATAAATGAATACAATTTTAACTCTAAAGTATGAAACGAACACAAAGTTAGTGAAATCAGTTATAATTTGCTTATTTCCAGCTAAAATTCCAAATGGGTGTTTTGCTTAACCAATTTAAAACAGGTAGAAATGTAACAGGATTATTTTATATTTTACTCTTACCCTGAGTTTTAACAAGGTTGGATGGGCCATTCTTTGTCCTGGGCTGAATTATAGCACATCCTTTGCCAGTTCCTCTTTTCTTTAAAATTGCATGTGGTACTGGATCACTGGGTCCTTTGCTGATGATCTTCTTTAGCACACTAAGAAAAATGATTTGCATTCATTAGCACACTGAGATTACAAAATATGAACTTTAAAGCACTCGCCAGGACTTCTTTTTTCTCATGTAAATAAAAAGTATTCCTGGGGCTCAAGTGAAAGACTGTACAGCCTGCTTTGCATACTGCCAACCTGAATTCAATACCTGGGGACATATAGATCTTCAAGCCCACAAGGAATGATGCTTGAATGCAGAGCCAGAAGTAAGCCCTAAGCACTGCAGGGTGTGGCCTCCAAACCAAAAATCGATAAAGATATTCTTTTTCTGAAAATAAAAATCACCCGAGGTCTATAAGGCTTTTTTTACTTATCAAAAATCATACAAGTGTGATAGCAATGCACTAAGTGCCACAAAATAAGTATCCCTCTAATGCTGTGTGAACTTTTGAGTATAATTCTTCTACTTCTTTTGAGAATATACTATTTTTTTTTTCATTTTGGTTTTTGGGCCACACCTGGTGGTGATCAGGAGTTATTCCTGGCTTTGAGCTCAGAAATTGCTCCTGGCAGACTTGGGACACCATATGTGATACTGGGGTTGAACCTGGGTTTGCAGAGTGCAAGGCAAATGCCCTCCCTGCTGTGCTATCACTCCGGCCCCAGAATATACTAACTTCTTTTAAGTTTTAAAATTATTGTGTGAACATCAAATATAATAAAAATACATAAAATTACTATCTAGAAGCTAGAATTCAATTTTCAGCAGTTAATAGCATATATGTAGAAAAATAAATGAAGATTTACCCATTATTTAAGTTAGTTTCTTGTTCATGAATGTTTCTTTTATTAGGTGTTCCACTGGCAATTTTGGAAACAGGTCGAGATTTTACTGCTGTAGATTAAGAATAAGCGAGTCATAAGAGAGTATTAGTAATAAATATAAATTCATTAACCAGATACATAGAAAAATTAAACCTTAATATAGGAAGAAGTGCGTTTCCTCTCACTTTGCAAGGAGACATGTTATTATTTTTGGCATTTGAAAATAAAAGCTCAAAATCAACTTCATAATTTTTAGCAAATTTATCAGGAGCTATTAAAAATGGAAAAGACCCACCTATTGTGGAAGTTTTGATGCTTTCTAAATTGTTTTTCACTGTCTGTCCTGGAGGGTCACAAAAGAACTGTTTATGGACAGATGGCTTCTCTCCTATTGATTCATTTTCTTTTGGCTCATCCAAACTCTCCGTGGAAACCAAGAATTCCGAACTTGAGTTTGTAGATCTACCGGTGGTTTCTGTGATTCCAGGGCATAGAGAGTCCTTTCCTCTCTTCAAAGGCTTTGCGTGGGCATGTACAGTTAGGTTCCCTGTGCCTTGGACCTTGGGTCTGGCACCAGTTACCTGCATTTCCTGATTTCTCACTCCTTTTCCGTTTAGCAAAATTTTCTGCCCACCATTTGCTGCTGCTGCTGCTATTGCTGATCTTTCAATAGCCTGTTTAGGTGGCATGCTTGCTGACTTCACATTATTGCTTTCTATTTTGGGCTTTACAATAGATCTGGGGTTTCCAGAAACATTTATACCCCCAGTTTTTAATTCTTTGGTTATCTTTGATGCTGATTTCCCACTATCTTTTTCCTTTGAATCATCATGCTTCAAAATTTTACTTATAGTATTTCTATTAGAACTTGATGAATGTCCAGATGCTAGTGGTCCATCGGATTTCATCTTCCGATTAGTGGAGGGGGAACTCCAAGACTCTTTCTTG